>JAJOZX010000449.1:1315000-1473023 GCA_023014485.1 Bathynomus jamesi
AGGATGCGAGTGGGCATCGAAACTGTTGTGGAAATAAACTCTAACTATTAGAGTGGGTTTTTATCATATTCACTGTAAACCATTTTGTAGAAAGTTAAATTTGGGATCACCTGAAGATTAGGGCCCCCACGTATTTTTGTTTTTTGTTTTACAGTACCAAATATAATAATAAATTAAAATGAATGCCCGGTTAGGTCAACTATACGCCCCTTGACGATTGGTTAGGTTAAGTATTGATATTTTCGTTAGTTTTAACGAGGATATCATTTGGTAATTGAGGCTGGGGGCCCTGATCTTCAGGTGATCCGAAATTTGTAGTAAATAAAATACTTTTGATAAAGGCTTTTACGATTTACACTTTTACGACTCAATTTTGAGTACATTTTTACAGTTAAAAGATATTTTAACATTTAAAAGCTTGTAACGCGACTACCACCAATCAGCGTAGGTCCTTTTCAGTATGAAATAGGTAAAACGCATGTAATTAGTACGTATAAGGACTCTTTTTACTTAATTAACACGAATTTCTAGTACTTGTGTTAACAGTACGACCAAATATGGTTCTCAATTAACATCAAAGACGTGTTCATAAACTTACACAAACACAAACACGAATAAACAAAGAAGAAATACGAACGCTAATGGTGGTAAAAACAATGTACCACGAGAGATAGGAAGGACCATTAGAATTAGGCCTAAAACAGGAATTTTAAAAAAAACGAGATTCCGAAGGATGAGTCATTCACCTGTGTAGCCCCTCTTTATTCTTTTAAGTTAACCTGTAGCGTTGATGTTTTTTTGGTTGTATAAAATAAAAATTTTAATTCATTAAGAAATGTTTAAAAAAACAAATACAGTAAAACCTCTCAATAACGACACACCACTATAACGAAACATATCTTTATCGAACACCTTGGGCATTTCGAAAAACCTCTCTTTATCGAAAACACGTTTCGTTATATTTTCGCTAACTCAACCTGAGCTGCCCGTGTTCGTCTCTAGCGCCATTTCCCCCGATCTAGAATGTAAGCAGCATGCTGATTGGCTGATGCCTAAAAGCTGATGCGTAATTGACTATCTAAAATATGTATAAATAACTAATGAAGGGCTAAGTAGGTCATTAAAATATACACTACAATATCAGCAAAGAAAAACCTCTTTATAAAGAACAACCTCTCTATAACGACAACAATTTGGCTTATATATTTCGTTATAGAGAGGTTTTACTGTAAGCAGTTTCTAATTCTGGCCAAAAGGAAACATTTTTAATTTATTAGCAATCAGAAACCAGTTTTGGTCTTATTTTCGATCCATTTTGGTTTTACGCATAACACAATTTTGTACATTTTTATTATTGAAATTGAGAGGACTATATATATATATATATATATATATTGCTTGTACCCTGTGGTGAATGGACGTGCTGTTTTGCTCTCTCTATTTAACACCCAAATTAGAAGGGAGTAATCTACTCGGCGGTTTATTCTGTTTGCACCCAAAAGTGTATAAAGTATCAGTGAATCCGTGCATATAAATTATAAAGTGAAATTCATTAAAATTAAGGAAGTGCAATACAGTTTACATAATTTATCACCAGTTTTAACGTATACATTCAAAACGAAATACGGTTGGCATTCGAGAAAGTTTGAAACAAGGCAGGAAAATGGTCATAAAACGCAAAGGTCAGAAAACCCTCGAAATACCCTCGACCATCGAAAGGAAAGAAATAGAAATAAAAGTAAATAAAGAATTTGTGTAGGTATTTCTTTTTACGCTAATTAAGGAATAGCGTGGCTATGGGTCCAAATTCTCACTTAATCTGTAATTTGTGCAATCTGGTAACAACGGAAAACTTGGCGATTAGATGTGATTTCTGCCAATGACTGAATGACTTTATCTGCATGAATTGGAATGATAGGGAAATAACTCTTGTCTCGAACGCGAAACACGTCGTGGGGATCAAATTTCTATGTGGCGCGTGTACACAGACCGTAAATTCTTTCGCGGTCTTTAAAGAAATGGAGATAGCAGACTCGAAAGTTACAAAAAAGAATGAAATAATGGGACACATGGGTCCGGAATGGTTCCAACGAAAAACCGGGTGGATGAGAGAGAAGAGAAATAACGAATAACAGCATAATAACGAACAATTTAATAACGAATAACGATATAAACAATATAATACGGAACGAAGACATAGATGAAAGGAAAGAAATGAGTAAAAGTTGCGAAGTAGTCAAACGGTCCAACGAGCGAAATGATAAAAAAGATAATAACTAAAAACGTAGAAAATAAACAGCCAAAGAAAAATAATGATAATGCCAAAATTAAGAACTTTGAAAATAATAAGAAAAGAAGCAGAAAAGCGTAGAAAATATCGTATGTAAATATCACGCGAAAGGGAACCGCAGATATCGGGATGGGCACTGGGCAATGCATATATGCACATCCCACATTGAAAATGAAAATGAAAATGAAAAGGTTTATTGGCAGACTATAGTCCATATGACAAATATTATTAATACAATGACAGTTCATACACTAAGGATAAAATATATACAATTGATTAGAAATAATACTGCACTGTCGAAGTTAAGTGGAGCTACAGACAGACGTTTTCGTACCAAGAAGTCCATAGCTTAGAGGATAAATGGCAAGACTAGATTACATTATGCAAAACGCATTACACAAGTGGATACTGCAAATTTGATAAGAAATGCATGTTCCACCCTCTTACGGTCTGCAACACTTATGCAAGATATGGAAGTTGCAAATACGGAAAAAAATGCCGATACCACCACCCTCAAAGGAACGCAACGAGTGAACAGAAAAAACGAACATCAAAGAAGAGTGCCAATTTTTTAGACGCAGCCAACACATTTCAGCTGCTAAATACTCTCCAGCAATTACAAAACCAGCTGACAAATATAAATATAGGAATCCGAGAGCCGGACAGAAGGTACGAACAAAGGCACTTCATGCGTTATCGGGACAACAGTTACCGACAAAGATAAAAAGAGGTAAATTCTCGGAGGACCACAAGGCAACGAAACCGGCACCCCCATTTGGAAAACAAATCGGAATCACCTGTATGCAAAAAGAAAGAGAAAAAATAAAAATAATCCTAACCAACATACAGGGTCTTAAATCAAACCATTCCACGAACAAAGTTGTATACCTGAAAGGACTCATGCAAGAAGCCGGAGCAGACTTTGCATGCCTCACGGAAACTCATCTAAAGGACTGCCAGGCGAACTGTGAAAATTGTGAGTCCTGTACTGACAAAAAAGAAATACAAATTGACAACTATAATATCCTCCGAACCGACAGAACAGTGAGACGTAAAGGAGGATGTGCTATTTACACACGCGAAAGGCACATAGCAGAAATAGCTATAAGTACCTCAAACAGCTACGTAGAATGTGTAGCAGCAAAAGTTGAAAAATTAAATATGGTATTAATTGTAATGTACAGACCCCCAAACACGCCAACCTCAAAATTTTCAGATTCCATTACAGAGGTAAGAAACTTGGTAAAAGATCTACACTCTCCAACCCCAAATATTTTTCTGTGGTGATTTTAATTTCCCATTCATGAAATATAAAAGGATAGGAAAAAATACATGTATGCACCAGGACAAGGGGGGCACATGAGAAGACCAGGAGTAGGTAAAAATGCTATTAGCTCTAGCTGATGAATTTATGTTAACGCAAGAAATAACAGAAAACACAAGAAAAAACAACTGCCTAGATTTGGTATTCACAAACAACAGTAATCTAATTGATAATGTAGAAATATCCCCAACTATGATATCAGACCACAATATCATTGAAATAACAACTAATATAAAGGCAACAGGAAAGGAAAGAACACGCACAACAGAAAGAAGCAAATTCGAAATTTTTAATTTTCACTCCAAAGCTATAAACTGGGAAGATGTGACATCCAACATGGAAGTAATAGATTGGAAGACCATTTTCGAGGCCAAGACAACGGAGGAGATGCTAATGACGTTAAAGGAGAAGACGTTAGAAATTGTGGAAAAACATGTCCCAAAGATACAACAAAGAGGAAGGAGAAGCAGGTTCGAAAGACAAAAGAGGGCATTGTTTCGAAAGAGAAAAAGAGTGACTGCAAAATTAAGTAATTGTAAAGATAACAACATCAGGAAAATATTAAATGATAAACTGCAAAGTATCGATGTCGTCATACAGGAACTAATTGAGAAGCATACAGAAAAAGAAGACGACGCTACAGAAGCGATAAAGGCTAACTCAAAGTACTTCTATAATTTTGCAAAAAGAAAGTCGAAAAACCATGCGACTATCGGACCTTTAAAAAACGAGAACAGTGCTTTATCTGATGATTTAACAGAAGTATCTGAAATATTAAGAGCTCAGTACGAATCATCTTTCAGTATCCCAAAAACTGACAAATTGATATGCGATAGAAACGCGTTCTTTGAAGAACCACAAGGGGAAAGTATAACGGATTTCGACTTTACGACGGATGATATTACACAAGCCATAGGGAAACTAAAAACACACTCAGCGGCAGGACCGGATAAATGGAATGCCACACTGATCAAAAACTGCAAGAATGCAATCGCTGAGCCCCTATACTGGATATGGAGACGGTCACTAGACACGGGAGAAATACCGGGCATCCTGAAGAGCGCGAACATAGTTCCAGTATATAAAGGAGGAGATCGATCCGAGGCCAAAAACTACAGGCCAGTATCGCTTACATCCCATCTCACTAAAATATTTGAAAGAATAGTTAGACAAAAAATCTAAGACTTTTTGGAAACTAAGAAAAAATTCAATGATAACCAACACGGGTTTCGGTCAGGCAGATCATGCCTATCACAACTAATGGAACACTACAACAACATTATTGATTCACTTGAAAGTAATGAAAACTATGATGTACTATACACAGACTTTGCTAAAGCGTTCGACAAGTATGACCACGGAATCATAATACATAAACTGAAATATATGGGAATAACAGGAAAAGTAGGGAAATGGATATATAATTTCCTTAGTGAACGGCGGCAAGTCGTTACAGTACAAGGAGTATCTTCATCAGAATCAGAGGTCCTCAGCTCAGTACCACAAGGAACAGCATTAGCTCCACTACTCTTCATAATCATGCTAACTGACATAGATGAGGACGTTACCAGAGACAGCACAGTAACATCCTTTGCAGATGACACAAAGATTAGTAGAAAATAAGAAACCCAGAAGACATAGGATCTCTACAAACCGACATAAACAAAATCTACAAGTGGACGGAAGACAACAATATGAAGTTTAACACCGAGAAATTTCAGCTATTACGATACGGAAAAAGAAAAGACCTAAAATCCATGGAATATTATACCCCAAATGGACAGGAAATTCAGAGAAATTCCAGAGCAAAAGATTTGGGGGTTGTAATGACAGATGATGCGAAATTTGAAACACAAAATAAGATAGCAGTAAACAGAGCAAAGAGAATAACGGACAGATATTGAGAACCTTTAAACGAAGGGATAGGAATGTAATGATTCCTCTACTGAAAACCCTGATCATACCCAAATTGGAATACTGCTCGGTCCTAACATCCCCATGGAAAAAAGAAGACATTAGACAGCTGGAAGGGATCCAGAGAAGCTTCACAGCCAAGATCAATGGGTGCAAAGAACTAAATTACTGGGAAAGGTTACGCGAACTAGATCTATATTCACTGGAAAGGAGAAGAGAGATACACCATTATTTACACTTGGAAAATAATGGAGAAACTAGTCTCTAATCTTAATCTGAACCCTATAACTCCCCAAACAACGGTGGAAAGTAGAAACGGTAGACTGTGTCGTATTCCCAAATTGAAGGCGAGACAGGGAACATCCTTAACCCTGAAAGAAAATAGTTTTGTAGTGAGAGGACCAAAACTGTTTAATCAGTTGCCCAAAGACTTAAGAAACACGAAAGGAATTGCAGTGGACATCTTCAAAAGAAGACTAGACGCCTGGCTCAGAACAATCCCCGATGAGCCGGGCGTACCTGGCTATGTGAAGTGGAGAGCGCAAGAATCCAACTCACTACTTCACCAGGCCAACTCGAGAGGAGGGACGACAAACTTGACCTTCGCGAAATGAGAAATCATCGCGCGAAACCTTTGTAAGGGAAGTTAAGGTGTATATATATATATATATATATATATATATATATATATATATATATATATATATATATAACAGGCAGTAATGGTTGCCCTAGAATAGTCACCGCCTGACCCCGGTCTTCTACACTATAATCGGGTTTCCCTCACCACGACCATTACCATACCACCCTTGGAGCTTAGACAGCAAATAACCCTTATGTATTTCCCCAAGGCATTCTTACCACCTCGTTTTCAAGGCCAAAGAGTCGCTCTGTCTGGAAATGTTTTGAAAAGATAAGAAAAATAAATGACGGTAATATGGCAAAAAGAGAGAAAGTTTATTGCTATTTCGGCGAGACTCTTATTAAACACACACACACACACACACACACACACACACACACACATACGAGGGGTAGTACGAAAGTAACACCTCTTATTTTATTTCTCACTAAATATAATTTCAATTGCAGTGAAAATTACAGGTAATATATATATATAAAAGTAAATATAAACTGAAAAATAAGAGGCATTACTTTCGTACCAACCCTCGTGTGTGTGTGTGTGTATATATATATATATCAGGGCCGGTTTTAAGCCGATTAGACCGATTTGTTCAAATTGGGCCCCGCGCCCCGAGGGGACCCCGCGCACGCGCTCGAGTGGGGGACGCTATGATGAATTAATGAGTGTCCAGTGTGCACGAAGTTTCTTGTTACTGTGAAGGCAGTGAAACTATTCAGTCCGTCCTCGTATATCTATGTTTCAATGTTTTATTGCTAATCGTTTGTTTATTTGTTTTGTAATTTCAGTTTATCGTCGCCGTTTAGCGCTGAGATTATATAACATAAAGCTTGGAATGTAAAGTTGTGTTGTTTGTTAAATATGTCCAAATTGTTTATATGTCCAAACTGCAAACTTGAAGTGTCTTAAGCCTGCATGTAACAGAGAAACGTGGTGGTAAGTAGATCCTACATATTAAATTAACTAGTTTTTGCCTCATTATCATAGAGAGCATTTACATTTCTATTTACTAGAGCTTGTTCTTTTGCCCCCTGCGCTTTTCTTCTTACTCCCAGGCTTTTAAAAATCATGAAATCTTTTGCTTTAATCATTAGATGCATACATGCACATCTTTATTATTTTTCAGTGCCAGGGAGTCTTTATTGTGAATGATTTTGTTTTTTGTTTTGTAATTTCAGTTTATCGTCGCCGTTTAGCTTTTTTAAAAGAAAAGTAATTGAAAAAGCCCTTACATCATCGTCATCATGGCAAGCACAAGCAGAGATAGAGACAAAGGGCGAAAGTATTTGAGCGGCAATCAGAAACGAGCACTGGCCAAGGCTAAGGCAGCTGAAAATGAAAAACAAAGAGGTGCTCTAGCGAAATTTCTTGTCACTCCAACTTTGAAACGACAACGGGTAGAGGGCCCCGCTAGGCGCTAACAATTTTCTAATTGGGCCCCGCACTTCCTAGCGCCGGCCCTGATATATATATATATATATATATATATCCCCGCAAGGGGGTTCTAAGCTCGTGCTCTTGAGTGCTCTTTGTGCTCGTTTGTACATGCTTGTTCCTGGAGGTTTCACGTGCGCCCTCCCGGCCCTAGCACCCAAGGATGATGGGGCTCGACCCTGCAGTCCTTGTCATCCTTGGTCTTTTTCCACTTCGACTGTCCCCTCCACCCTTTCTTTTTCCTCTGTCTTTCCTCTCACTTTTTCTTTGTTTTTCCGCTGAGATATGCCCTTTAAATAGAGGCGAATCGGTTCTTCCTGAACTTAAAAAAAAAAAATATATATATATATGCGGAAACTATTGTAATTCCCTCCTCTACCAAATTCCGCGAATGAGGCGGGATGCTACAGAGGAGTTGACTGCAGGTCGATCCTGAATCATTGTTCGAAACCTGGAGAAGGTACATATCGGGTGATTTTTTTTAAACCTGACGCTTCAAAAGTGTTTTTTTTATTAATTAACTTAAACAAAAGCATGGCATTTTTACTGTACCTTCTTTACACAAGGGAAATTAGTCCCCCTAGTGTAAAACATGTTCTATGTCCTCTCAGCTCATTAACTCTCTGCGCACGAACAACAAATTTTTGCAGTACTCTGAACAGAGTAGCTATTGAAATCTGAGAAATCTCTTGTTCAGTAAATGCTTTCGATTCTTCTATTGTGGTGTGTAGATTTTGTTTAAACACACTACCTTTTAAGTAACCCCAAGGATAAAAGTCACAGGGATTTAGAACTGCTGATGTTGGTGGCTATAATATTTATTTATCATAAACCGTAGGACATCTGTTGCACAAGACTCGTTCATCAGAACGTGGAAAGTATTGTGCAAGTATCGTGAGTTGATAGGACATCACATAGAGCATGTTTTGTACTAGGAGACTAATTCCCAATGTATAGAGAAAGTACAGTAAAAATTACTTGATTTTATTTCAATTGGTTAAGACACTGTGCTGCTGATCAGATCTTGTAATTTCGCATTATTTGGTGGGTCGTGGGTTGGATTTCACGTTAAACTATAGGTCTAAGGTGGGACGAAAACTTAACCTTTCGTCAGAGTGAAGAATTCGGCGGAAGCAAAGCTAAGGTTTTTATGTGTATACTCAAGTCATATTCAGTGTTTATATATACACCGTGTGTGTGTGTGTGTGTGTTGTGGGCTCTGTCGCAAGATACTTCGAGGGATATATCACTGAGGACTCCAAAAATGCTTGATGGTCCCAATCAGCTCAGAATTCGCAAATAGCGTCAAGTCAGTAGTATGTAGCAGAGCTTCTCATAAAATAAAACTGGACCACCATTTCTCACTTTTGTTTCTTTTGTGTATCGTTGAAGTTGGAATAAAATATCGCGAGTTTCTCTTAAGTTTGATTACATCAAAACACAGTTGAAGTGGGGAGGGGCGACACAAGCTTGACCTTCGTGAAATGAGGAATCATCGCACGGAACCTTTGAAAGGTTGAAAGCAAAGTTGCTAAATATAGAATAACATATTAATTGCTAATTATGTGGAATAGTTTTCGTAGTAAATAGTATAAAAAAAATGAACAGTTTGAAGCCACGAGGTGGAAGTTTCTTTCTTCGGATCTTTACTGACCTCTCAGCTACCTTAACCTTCAATAGTCTGGTGCTTGAACATCAGACTTCGTTTTACATAGTTCTCGAAACCGCTCGACGGGAAATCCCATAATGTAAGAGGCTTGATGAAATAAATAGAAAGTCTAGATTTTTATTGGGTGTCGTAAAACTACGATTAATACAGCTTGTAACGTGGACAGTAAAATTCATGACTGGTGGACCATTTGTGACTTAAGACATCCCTAGTCTACATTATATATGAAGATATACCTTCAAGTGTTGGTTAAAGTCAGTGTTCAACATTTTAAAATATTGAGTCCATTTTTCTCGTTCATAAACATTAGTAATACTCATTCTCTATTTTAGATAAGAAATACTGTCCCAAATCTGTATTTTTGTATGAAGCGAATCATACTGCAGTTTATAGGAGGAGATTCTAGACACCAATCGACCAGAGAAGTACTCCAGGGTGGATATTAGGCAGGAGACAGAGAGTTTCTCCTGTCACTATCCTCCTTAGCTGATCTTTTTCCGTGTCTCATCTTACCCTGTGAGCAGGCCAGCATGCTCTCAAACACACACTTCATCCCCTATTCCTCACTGTACATACATGCATCTTACACACCACACAACCTTTTCAAAATTTATATTAAAAAAAAAAATGACATCATTGAGCCTTGGAGACCTTGTTTTTGGCTCGCTCTGTCTTCTGTGGAGGAGTCACTTTTGCGGGCGCTCGCCCTTAACCACCTCCTTATTACATAAAAAGTCATTTTATGTAAAGAACATTACAACCAAAGAAAAATTAGTAAAAACAGGAGGGTTCTCTAAAATAGGTGTTCAAAAGCTAGTAATAATAATAAATTGGACCACTTAGGCTAAGAACAGGACCGGAAGATGATCAATAGCTAATCAAAATCTGAAACAAAAACTGTCAATAAGACAAACGTAGATCCAGCAGTTGCGTTGCTAGAGAACTATAGGGAAATCCTGATGGTAAGGCCAAGGTCACTAATCCCACAGTCAGACAGAAACAGGCCTATACCTACTTCATCGACGGGATATTTTAACTTGACTTAACCTATATATTAAAAACAGCCTAAAAATGTACATAGTACTGGGAGGGTTAAGCCATAAAGGCCTTAATTAAATATCTTATAAGACAATGAGATAATTTAAAAAAAGGCGTATCCTAAACTATGAGTATCGTCTATGGAAACAATATTTGCACGTGGTTCGTCATTATTAAAAGTGAAAAAATGTAACCTTTAAAATAAATTTTAACACAAAAAAAATTACACGAACTTAATCCACAACAAACTAAGTCTATTATTAGTAGTGATGGAAGCAGTAGTAGCACTATTAATAGACTAAACTATGTAAAAAAAAAAAAAATTTAAGTGGTCCTTCAAAAAATTCGAATTACAAATAATTATTCAGGAAATGTTTGACCAAAGTCGGATACTTCGGTCAAAGTGGTCAAACAGGTCGGATATTTTGGGAGAGGGGGTGGGGAACGTTCAGTACACCGTTAATTCTGGCCTCAAGGGTCACTGAACCCATTATAGATATTTAGTACTCTGGTGAGACGACTCACATATTCTCATCTGATCAAACCTTCCAAAAATTCAAATTGGGTGGGAGGAAATTCTTCACCCTCTTGGGCAGAAGCCTGGAGATCGTTTCGTAAAGGAAGAAGAAGAATATAAAGTAGAAAAAAGGGGTACAGGGTACAGGGCACAGAAAGAATGACAATGAGAAAAAGCTAAAGAGGAGATTTCCACTGGATATCCATTGGACATCCATTGAATGGCCGGGCTTAAACTAAACGTGTTCACTTGGAAGGACAAGTCCTCACTGTAGTTTCGGGGATCCGAAACCCGGGGCCTACGAACCCCGCAATGAGACAAGTAGACCCCCTAAATATCTGACAGCAAATACCGACGGCGGATGCCCAGCCCCTTCTCCTAGGATGGAGAAAATAAACTCTTTACCTCCTACGAGGACCGCTCATCCTCGACTGATGGTATCCAAGTTTTCGAAATTAGACACATTAATTATTTTATTGTTTTAGTAACTAGAGGTAGAAAGCGTACATCAGTACTCGAGTATTCTTGTACTCGAGTACGGGTTTTTGTTGTACTCGTGCTCGTACTCGAAGTAATCTTAAATTGCCGTAATCGTACTCGTACTCGATATAATCTCAAATCGCTGTAATCATACTTGCACTCAAACTAATTTCAAATATGAAGATCTGTCCTAGACTCGCAGGGTACCATGAAAGCAACAATTTACAACATTAATTTCAATATCGTGTATATTTTAAGCTATATTTACTATATTTTTATACAATACTTTACATTTATAATATTATTAATAACTAAGTGGCAACTTTTGTAGCGAAAAACCTTAGTGAAGAACGTGTCTTGTGTTTTATTACTGAATAGGTAGGTAAACGCGTATTCGTACTCGAACACTAAAAAAACCCCGTACTTTTTGCTCGTACTCGACCACTCAAAAGGTATACTTGTACTCGTACTCGACCACTCAAAAAATACTGTACTCGTACTCGTCCAACTCCAAAATTTTGGCACTCTTTCCACCTCTATTAGTAACACAATCGTCAATTGATTATACAGGGTGTGTCTAAAGTAACGCAAATGAAGAGACAAATCCGATTTGAACTGGTTTAAACTAGATTCAACTTGTTTTTCAACTCTTAAAAACATTTTCAACACCTCTGATACACCTTACTATGGAATATACAGTTGTTATAAAGTACATATTGTACATCACAGTTATTATAAAGTACATATTGTACATCACAGTTATTATAAAGTACATGTACAGTACAGTTGTTATAAAGTACATGTTGTACATTACAGTTGTTATAAAGTACATGTTGTACATTACAGTTGTTATAAAGTACATGTTGTACATTACAGTTGTTATAAAGTACATGTAATAAATATTACTCGTCCATGTTCACCCGCGTTAATATAATTCAAATCGGATTTGTCTCTTCACTCGCGTTACTTTATAAACACCCTGTACACAGATGCAATTAAATATTAACCTCGTTAACCTCGTTGATGTTCCGTGTGTTGGTCTCTCTTTACACGAAGGTCAAGCTGGTGGCCCCGCCTCTAGGTCTGGCTTGGTGGAGGAGCAAGTTGCTTTCTTGCGCTCTCCACCGTATATAGCTAGGTACACCCGGCTCATCTGGTACCGTCCTGAGCCAGGCATCTAGTCTTCTCTTGAAGGCTTCAACTTTGACCCCTGTAACGATTCTGAGGTCTTTTGGAAGCTGGTTAAAAAGTCTTGGCCCCCTGACAACCAAGCTATTTTCCTTCAGTGTTGAAGAGGTCTCTTGTCGGGCCTTTAATTTGGGAACACTACACATCATGCCTTTCCTATTTTCCAGCGTTGTTTGAATGGTAATTGGGTTTAGTTTAAGGTGTGGTACCAGTTTTTCGATCATTTTCCATATGTAGATTATGGCGTACCTCTCTCTTCTTCTTTCAGGGAGTACAGATTTAGTTTACATAGTCTTTCCCAGTAGTTGAGTTCTTTGAAGCCATCAATCTTGGCTGTGAAATGTCTCTGCGTTTCTTCTAGTTTATTAATTTCTTCCTTTTTATATGGGGACGTCAAAACTGAGCAGTACTCAAGTTTTGGTATGATCAGTGTTCTCAGCAGGGGAATCATTACTGTCTTGTCCCTCCTTTTGAACGTTCTTAGTACCTGTCCCGCGACTCTTTTTGCTTTGTTTATTGCTATCTGATTTTGTGTCTCGAATTTGGCATCATCGGTCATTATTACGCCCCCCAAGTTGACCGCTTTCGTGCTTCTCTGAATTTCTTGTCTTCTGGAGCATAATATGCAGTCTGTTTAATTTCCTCATTTCTACCATATCTCAAGAGCTGAAATTCCTCGGTGTTAAATGTCATATTGTTGTCTTCTGACCATTTGTATATTTTGTTTGTATACCTAATCTGACGTATACCTAATCTGACACAATTTCCATACCTCTCTATACCTAACCTGTACCAATTTAAAATAAAATAATGTAAATGTCAGTAATACACAAAGTTTTGATGTGACGTGAATCATCCTCATCATTTTACTTACAGTATTTTGAGAGAGAGAGAGAGAGAGAGAGAGAGAGAGAGAGAGAGTAATCAGGTACATGTTAAATAACCATAGTTAACCTTTTAATGTTCAAATTATGAATTTTTTACTTCGAAATTTGTTTCCTGTTCAAGCCAAAATAACCTCTAATATTCAGATCGTAAGGCTCAAAATTGACTGTCAAGCTCATGTTGCCATAAAGTAACAGTCGGCGTTAAGGGGTTAATATACTCAAATAATTAACAATAGCGAAGGTAAATAAAATATATTTTATATATATAAAAATTTAAGACATTTAAAAGTAGTTAAAAAACATAAAATCAATACTAACCATTTGTAGACACAAATTAAGTACGTAAGTAAATACCTATATCAAAGAGAGCACACATCGTAGCAGGTCCTCAGTACATCCCGTGCACTGCTTACAACTTGGGAGGAGCTCTTTAAATATGTAGGTACTGTTCTTTGAAATCCTAAATTTTTGGCTTTTTAAAATTTATTATTCTTTGATTTATATTATCATTTATTGCCTTCAAGAATATTGTACTCTTTTATGGGATTTACAATTTTACATCCTGCCAATAAAGCTTATCACCGTTATCATCATATTCTGATGTAATTTATAATGTGTGTGGAAGGTCATCAAACCAACATTATTACGGACAAAATTATTATTATTTTTGTGTGATAAAATGCAAATTTCTTTTTAACTGTCTCGTGAAACCTAACCTAAATTGCCCTTATCGTCTGAATGCATCCTCTCAAGTTAGGCCCAAAATCTGTCCAAATGCATATACAAATAAAATGAATTTAACAGGACACGAAAAGCATTTTGGTTTGAAGCTATTATGAACAGATAAAATATGAACAAATTACAAGATAAATTGTTAATTATGAACGTTTATTCTTCATTATAATATTTAGTCTTAATAAGAACTACTTACTTTGTTACTTTATCCGAGTTTGAACGACGGTTCAGGATCGACCTGCGGTCAACCCCTCTACAACACCCCGCCTCATTTGTCACACCGTTTTAAAATAAATATTAAACGTAATTATCTATGGGTGAATATGTTTAATTGCAAATGGACGAGAAATGAGCTGGAAATGAGGAGGAATAAGCAGAGAGCCATTGTCAATTTCGTTCGCTGCTATTTCTTCTCTTGATTTTGAATTTGGCCTCGTTGGAAATGAGTTACTTCCTTACGTCCCGGGATTTTGAATTGAATTGAATTGAATTGAACAACCTTTATTATTAATAAAATAAATACAATTCTACAATTTCTGTTGTTACAGTAAATTCAACAAAATAATTGTGAAATTGGACTATTTATTTTATTTTATTTGGCCCTTAAGCTTTAGGCTTTATTGAGCTGTTAATTAAAAATAAAACAGTTATTATTATTAATAATATAGAATCATGAATAAGAACTATTAATCCCAGTAAGTTATTATTACACTATAAATAAAGTAGTCTTTGAAGATATATGAATATTATACAAAGAAATCAATACAGTATTAGACACAACAAATGAACGAGTAATGTACATTTAATCCTACACTTTTATTAGTATTCCATTATTAATCAAGATTTCAATTGTTTTCAAACAAGTTTACATTCACATCACATTTTATATCAGCTCATGTAAATCATTTCAGTTTCAGTCCAATGAAAATTGGTAATTTTTAAAATGAAAACAATCTAAATTGAGGAATAACATGTTTTAATCTATTTCTAGTCTGATTTGAGTGGATTGTTTGACGAGTCACAAAATATTTATCTACCTATTGTTAGTTAATGATTTTGTTCTTACACTTGTAGCTAAATAAAAATAAAATGTGTCAGTTTGCAAAGCTGGGCACTTGCGGTTTTTTTTGCGGTACTGCGGTACTGCGGTACTACCGCACTACCAAACCGGTACCGCATAACGCAGTACCGCAAAGGATCGCTGAAAGTACAGGCTGTACTTTCAGCGATCCTTTGCGGTACTGCGTTATGCGGTACCGGTTTGGTAGTGCGGTAGTACCGCAGTACCGCAGTACCGCAAAAAAAACCGCAAGTGCCCAGCTTTGTCAGTTTGATTACATCTTTGTGCTTTAGTAGTTTTAGCTCTTTAAATAATGCACGAGAATGATCATGGAAATTGGTATCAGATAACCTTATTGCTCATTTTTGGATGACAGACTGTTTAAAGTGTTGTTAGCGGAATTTCCCCAAACAAGGGTGCAGTACATCATCCAAGGAACAACAACAAGAGTATGATAAAGTTAATTAAACCTGTTTAGTGATTACATGTCTGTGTTTAAATATATCAAGTAATGCTGCTCAAAATCATTTTTTATGTATAATTTACATGATTATTCCACTGCAAATCTTATCTCGTATTACACCAAGAAATTTTATTACAGTACACTCCTTTACAGCAATTTCATCAATATTTAGTTCATGTGAACATGCTCTATTTTTTTTTATTTGGCCCTGTTCATGCATTAGGGTTATACTCATTTTATATTACACATATACAATAATTGAAGAACACCGCATTGATGATAATACTGTATAGAGAAAACATTTAATATTGGATAATTAACCAGTTTACATAAATATCTCTTTTCAGAATCTTCCACCCAACATACACTAAAGAAAGTGTTTATTGGAGGCAGAACATTCTGAAAGTGAGCATTTGGTAAATGGCCTACACCCTAAACAGAAAGATTGATCTGGGCCAAGCAAAGCCTGCCTTAGAGTTTGCAGGGACCCTCCTACAAAAACTCAAAATAGGCCATCATCATCAAATATAAATTTAATCCAAAAAATACAAAGTTATACACAGCTACAAGGACACTATCATATCAGAACTGCTTGACTAATTCTATTTGAAGGGGTGTTGTCAGTTTATCCTTTGTAAACTCCCTGTAGTCAGTTTATCCTTTGTAAACTCCCTGTACAGTTTTGATAGGTCCTCTGCAAATGTCTTCTTTTTCCTTTTTTCCTCATTTGTCGGCCGGTGTCCTGTTATGGCATTTGCTCCTACTTTTTTAGAGGATATATTGGTCTCCTTACTTGGGGGAAGGGGGAAGGGGAGGAAGCTAGCAGTCATCGGAGCTTGGTAGCCTAGACTGCAAAGTAGAGCTCCGTCTTCCCAACCGTGCGAGTCTAGTTGAACCTGGGTATCCCTGTCTTTTTCTATACTTGTTCCCGTCTCTTTTCTCTCTTTTTCCCTCTCTTTCCCCTCCCCCCCGACTCCCCCTCCTGTTTTTATCTCAAACTCTTTTTACCTTTCACCTTTCCTGGTCACATTATGACCATGACCATGACCATGACATTCTTCACTTTTATACCCCGTCTATACTTTTAAATGATACCTTAGTGTTTACTACTTTTGTATAGACATCGCACGTAAACGTCATCTTGGGGTGCTATCAGCTTTAATATACTGTGTGTGTGTGTGTGTGTATTAGTGGTGGACCTGATATCCGCATCATTTTTAACATCCGCATCCGCATTTCTGACTGCAGGTGTTATGCGGATATTACCTCTAAGAAATTATGCAATTTACAATTAAATTAGCTTATAAGGCCCAGTCATGCACATTTCATGTAAAGTTGTCGTAACCATGCAATTGGCATACAGAAATGTTAGTTTTAAGATTTTTATTTTGTTCGCAAAAAGCCAAGCGTTTTGGGTTATGAATATTCATAAAGGCATAAGTTAAAGATGTTTTCAAAAATAGAACGGACGTTCTATTTAAGTGGTTCTCAGGGGAAGAGGAAACCCAAAACCGCTTGGCCGCGGAGATTTACAACTAAAGGTTCCAAATGTACAAATGGTTAGTTTCGCTTTCAAATGAGGTTGTGACTTTTATACGCAGACTCGAAGACGCCAACAAAGTTGAACCACGAGAGGGTCATAAACTTAGGGCTTCGAATCTGTTAACGGTATTTAAATGTATTTCGTGGGAAGAAGGAGGGGTCTATACTCGGAAATCAGGTCCAGCTCCAATCAGGGGGCCCAGGATCCTGGGAAACGTAGTAAAGACGCCTTCTTTCCCTCTTGTATGGGTAATAGCCTTCTGGAGGGACGATCTTAGGAAAACAAATGATTTGATAGGTTTGCAGAATATTGGAAGGCGGGGTCCTTCAAATTTGTAAAGTAAATTCGAAAATTGGAAAGTTAGTTGTAGTCGTTCCTCCTTGAAGTTAACTGTGGTTAAACAAACACCCTGTAGACTTGTGGCGTAATAAACTTTAAAACGGAAAGTATACCATGTCATTAGCTTACGCGGAAATCGGCGCGTAAAAGTAAGAAAACTTAAAACTGAAAGAATCAATTGTCACTAACGTAAAAATTAAGAACTTATAGTTCATGAAATTCGTTTACGCGGAAATTTGAGAATATTCACTTGAAGGTTAGCGACCGTAACCGAGAACTTGATTGTATCTTAATTTAGGTTAACCAACGGACCAAGAGTTTTGTGAACTTTCTCTTAATTTAATTTGGCTCCACTTAAATAAAAATAGGGTACGTCTGGGCCCTAATTTCCGGAATCCGTCAATTTTGGGTTCGGAAGAAAGTCCCGTATGGGATATACTGTAGAGTTGCAAGCTTTGTAGCGGCCGTAAATCTACGGTCCGTACGCAGCACAAGTGGGAGAAAGTTGTCTCCTACTCTTTAGTAAGTAAATTTATCCTTTGAATATCTGGGTCGAATTCCGACCACTTCATTTATTGTTATGTATTTTTTGTTGCACTAAAACATAAAACCCCTCGACCTATAAATTATTGAAATTCCGATAACTGTTAATCTTTTCTTTAGATTTATCATTGTTGATCAATTGAACGATTTGAAGTCAATCACTGTGAACTTTGTCTTTGACGTTAAGATTATTGTATTATTGTCTGAAATTTTATAGATGTAATACAAAATAAAATATTAAATGCATGTACTGTGTCAAGTAACATTTAATAAAATTTATAAGAGGGCGTGTGTTGTTTTAAATACCTTGTGATAGACCCCTCTTGTTAGCTGGGGAAAATTAACGTTCCAAGTAGGCTTGTGGAAAGCCGAAGGAACCTAGCCTATCAATTTAAAGGGCCATCCGTCTTGGGTAGGCCGAATAATCCTGAACGAAATTAAGAGATAAAATTAACGTAATAGAGAACGGGCGTTCAATACCATAAATAAAAATACGGATTGGGCGCGTACGTCAAAGTATTAATTAATTATTAATGAACAAACAAATATATAAACCTGAAAATATAAATACGTGGTAACAGAAAATTGAATGAAACTTGTTTCATTGAATTTTCTGTGGCTGAAACTCTTGAGAAAGTTATTATTTTTATCATAATGAAAACATTAATATTAATTTTAATTCTTATGCATTGCCTGCCATAATAGTAATATCATGAAATTTGAAAAATTATGTCATATATTCATAATTCTATATTATATTGATAGATTAACTAAATATCCGCATCCGCGGATATTGAAATTAAAAATCCGCATCCGCAGATGTTGAAAAACTGACATCCGGTCCACCACTAGTGTATATATATATATATATATACAGGGTGTCCCAGAAGTCTTGGAGGGTTTTATTTGGCTATAACTTTTTCTTTTTGGATTAATTTATTTATTTTTTATTTTTCAATTAAAGTACCCTTGCTGCGATTAATGAAAATGGAATCCTGGACAGTGCAACAAAGAGTGGCTATTGTGAAACTTTATTTGACAAGCAACTCTTCCATCGTTGCCGCTCAAAGAGCGTTTAGATTAAAATTCAACACACGTTCTGCTTCTTCTGATCGAGCTGTTCGACGGTACGTCGCTAAATTTCGTATGGGAAAGGGTCAGGGAGACGAACCACGGACTGGGCGTCCTCGGACAAGCAAAAGTCCAATTCGGGTTGAGATGGTTCGTGAAAGCGTTGGGGAAAATCTACATCAGTCCGACGACGCAGCTAGGAATTAAACATTTCAAGAAGTTCCTTACATCGAATTTTAAGAGAGGATATCAATCTTTACCCGTACAAAATTCAAATTGCTCAAGAAATTAAACCACAAGATCATCAGAATCGGATAACGTAAGCTAATGCGATTTTAGATTTACGCAATGAAAATGAAGATTTTCACCAGATATTAAATTTGTAATTAAAATCGCAATAAATATATTTTAAAGTGTTACAAACCTCTTTTTATTTGATCCCCAAACAAAAGAGTTATAGCCAAATAAAACCCCTCCGAGACTTCTGGGACACCCTTTATATACAGGGTGTCCGAGAATTATCTGTACAATTTTTGGCTGTTATTAAAAGTCAACCATGAAGTGTAGAAATTCCAGTGTTGTCCCATTTTACAGAGAATCTCATTAAGTTTTTTCTGATGCCAAGTTTTGACAAGTTTTTTAGAAATTCCAGTGTGTCCGAACATTATCTGTACAATTTCATCTTTTAATAAAATTCTTGATAACACACGTAAAATTCTTAAACAAGATTATTTAGAATCTGTATTTTCAAAAGTTTCTTTTATTAAAGTAACGTTGTTACAAACATTCGATATGTGCACCATCAGTGATTCGCAAAACATCCAATCGATACTCCAATGTTGCCATGTACGCTGCAGCATATCCACATCAATTCGCTCAATAGCAGCTGTGATTCTTGCTTTTAAATCATCAATGTCTGTCACCCGCGTACATTTCTAAAAAACTTGTAAAACGTAGTATAAAAAAAAACTTAATGAGATTCTCTGTAAAATGGGACAACACTGGAATTTCTACACTTCATGGTTGACTTTTAATAACAGCCAAAAATTGTACAGATAATTCTCGGACACCATATATATATATATATATATATATATATAAAAGAAACTTTAGATGACAAAACACCACTTGCACAAAATAACACTATGAATTAAAACGGAAGCACATCAAAGATTAAAGAACCACTGACGAACCACTGAGTAGGAAAGAAGTGGTACCAGAGCAAAGAAAATCAAATTGAATCTTCAGGAATCATAATGAATCTAAATGACTGACCATGTGCGACTACTACAAAACAGGATTGCGTAAATACGGCTTCAAAGGATGTATGTACTTTATGACCACATTAAAACGTGTTTCAACACGATGAGGAATGGAATTTGCCGATACGGAGAGGGTTGTTACCACTTTCATCCTTTTATGGGGAGACATTCACTCTCTGATAGAGAGAGAGAGAGAGAGAGAAAATATCGTTATGGAATGCCCTTATTTTCACATTAAGGGTACGCAAAGAAGGGAAAGAAGAAAAACAGGTCAAGCGCCAAATAAAAAACGTGACATAATCAGAAAAGGGGTATTTTTTAGAAGCTGAAACAACAATTGTCATTCTTAATGAGAAAAGACTGGACTTCACAGATATATGCCCACCGACAATACATACAACATCCACTCATACAATATCACCCACAGTTAACTCAACAACTTCAGTGGTATAAAGGGACACATCCCTAATATTTTCAAATGTAACGCCCCGCTCAGTGACACCGACCAGGAAACGAGAAAATCGACTAACATCCAACACTACCAAATACTAACATTATTAACCCTCTAAATTTACTACGAGTATATACGAAAATACAAGATCTCTACACTGCCAATCACAACAGATTGCAATACCTACAAAATCTAGCTGTGGAAACCAACATAGATATTATGTGCTAAATGGACACTTGCATAAATACAAAGAGGTTGTGAAAATTGCATCGAAGACAATGGTAATAAAGGACTACAACATATAGAGTACGGAAAGGTTTGCTAGAAAAAGAGGAAAAAATACAGTACCCACGTGAAATAAAGTAAAATAAGTTAAATTAATCATTATGAAGGTGTGTGTGTATATATAGACCATAAAATACCCCTCCAAAACACTAAATAAATTTCAATTCGTTACAAATGAAATTAAAAACACGTTAAAATCATTCAAAACTTTTAAATTTAGATCATTTAAATCATTTAAATCATTTAAAATGTTAATTTGTGGGGATTTTAACTTTCCATTCATAATACAGGGTGTCCCAGAATTAACTATCTATTTCAATGAAATCGGACAAATTTTTTAAAAACACACTTTTATTTATGTTTATCATGTTTAATATGTGTTAAAAATGTATAAATTTCTAAATTTTTTTCATAATTTTATTTTCATAATTTTTTCATAGTTTTTCATAGTTTTATTTTCATTCTCTTTCAGAACCCTATTAATAATGAATACACAAGAACGCATCTTTGTTGTAACATCCCGTATCAAAGGAATGCAATGTAATGAAATCAGAGAAAAATTTACAAGAAGATTCCACAGAACCGGTCCTACAGACAAAGCGATTCGTGAACTTGTGAACAAATTTAAAAGAACTGGATCCGTACACGACGAGGTGGGAAGAGGACGCCCAAGGACAGCACGTAACAGTACCGAACAGGTACGACAATTGTTTGAGGATGAACCAACAACTTCGGTTAGGGAGGCGGGTCGAAGACTCAACATATCCAAGACAACAGTTCATAGAATCTTGCGTTCGACACTGATGAAAAAGGCTTTGATGCGGGATGTTACAACGAAGATGCGTTCTTGTGTATTCATTATTAATAGGGTTCTGAAAGAGAATGAAAATAAAACTATGAAAAACTATGAAAAAATTATGAAAATAAAATTATGAAAAAAATTTAGAAATTTATACATTTTTAACACATATTAAACATGATAAACATAAATAAAAGTGTTTTTAAAAAATTTGTCCGATTTCATTGAAATAGATAGTTAATTCTGGGACACCCTGTATTTGTCCGAGTCATTCATGCAGACGAAGGTCACGTTTCTTGCCCAATCTTATTAGACATACGTGGTCACCGTGGAATCCGAACTATGACTCCGCTAAGGAAGATTCTACAAAAGTAACCAAACTTTAATTGCTCAAACTTGAGGTCATAAAGTCCGCGAGTCAAGATTCCAAAATGCGTCCTTCAGATTTGCAGACTGCAGTTTTAACAATTAAATTATCCAGACGTCTCTCTCTCTCTCTCTCTCTCTCTCTCTCTCTCTCTCTCTCTCTCTCTCTCTCTCTCTCTCTCTCTCTCTCTCTCTCTCTCTCTCTCTCTCTCTCTCTCTGAAGTTTGTAGAGACTTCACCACTATTCAATGATTATAACAAAAATTTAACTTGATTTGTACCTAAGTCTAAATTTATGTTCCATTATCATCCTTACTAAATAGAAAAATTACATCTCAAAAGCTCTTTACATTCTTTACCTGATACAGGCACAAAGCATGTTCGAAGAAGGTTAAAAAATAATAGTCGTTTGGGGAAAGGTAGCGCCACACACCGAATTTCATCAAGGTCAAAAGTAAATAATTTGACGTCGTGGTGGCTTCCAATTCAGGAAATTACGAGCCCTCTTACAGCCAACTTCATTCACTGACTCAGTTCCCGATCATATTTGTATGCTGTCTGCATATATATATATATATATATATATATATACACAGGGTGATTATGGGGGCCATTCCACTGGCTCATGAAGGGAGATTTGTCACCCGGAAAAAATGCTTCCTCAGAAAGTTGCGAGTTTCACAAGCAGTGTGTAAAGGTGCTCTATCCTGCTGAATGCTTAAGACTTAGCTTTCCTTAAAGACTATAGCCTAGTAAGGCCTTCAATGGCCTTACTAGGCTATAGTCTATTAGTAGAGGTATTAAATTAGAAGAAGTTATTGCTTTAAGTATGAAATGGTGAACGAATGGTTTTGATATACAATATTTATTAGTTATTAAGTAATAAAAGCCTAGGTATATGGGGAATAAGCCCCCCCCCCCCTAGTCTGTTACCTTTGTGACGAAGAAACCCCAATAATAAATAAACATCTATTATAAAATAACGGCCAAATAAAAATAGGGACATTTTTTGGGTCACCCTTTATATATCTGAGATGATATGAATGATACGTCTGTGACTGAGATTGGTACAGTTGTATTACCGTAGAGATGAAACACAAACTCGCAATGCATCTTGCTCCTGATAAATTATGCAAGCGGATATAAGTGGGAGTGTTTGCAATAGAAACTAACGGCACAGACACGGAAATACCAAAGGACCAGACTGTTCACTGGACTATGCTCCCCAAAACATTGTTACTTACAATAGTGATGAAACACATAAGGAAGACTTGTATACATATACAGGGTGAACCAGAAATGTCTAGATATTCTCCAATGCCTATAGAAATTGATTTACTAAAATACAGTGAAATTATAATACGTAATTAAAATACTGAAATATTTAAAAATTAATTTTCGAAAATTCATTCTGACCTGATAGCGTCAATTGCTCCCCAATGACGTCAACGCACATTTGAACTCCCTTACAAAAAACAAGAGAGGCGAGTCGATACCCGTTAAAAGGAAATTGCATTCATTTCGTGGTCTATAGATTATCATAACTTGTCTACAGTTCGCGGTTTAAGCTTTTTGCCCTTTTTTTTTCAAATATGCCCATATCCAGAAGTCACGCATATTCAAAGGGAGCGAACGCGCGGCCATTCAACATGCCCACGATGCCCATTGCCCAATCCATCGCTCAACATAGTTTTAAAAGATTAAGAGAGTGCTGGCTAGAAGAGATTTGTGAGGTGGGGTTCATCCTTTTTTTTAAAATATGCTCGTTGTATGTCTTGGGACATAAGAGGGATATATATATATATATATACATACAGTATATAAGTGAAAATATGAAGAATTGAACATATTTTTACACAGCACATCATTCCGCCCATACGCCCATTTCAGGGTACGAGCAGCTCGCAGCAGCATTGCCAAGCAGTTAGTAACACTGGTTCGTGTTAGTTTAGACAAAAGAACATCCAGATCCGTATTCAGTTTATAGTAATTTTCTTTAGTTTGTATTGCAGACACCCCCAGTTATTATCACTCCTGGTGCATGATTCTTCAGGAGCAAGATGCACCGCAGTGTTTCCTCCCCAAGGCAGTACAAATTTACCTGCATCAATCACAGACGCACTCGTACTACTTAGGATTGCTCTACACAAGCTGAACCAAAACTCACAAGTATCCGCAATCGAAACCGTCTTGTACATAAGGCCTGTATTTTAAAATAACATCTTATATATATATATATAATATATATATATATATATATATATATATATATATATATATATATATATATATATATGGAGACTCAACACGGAAAATTTTTTATTTGTAAACTAATGAGAGCCCAGTAAAGCCTAAAGTTTAAGGGCCAAATTAAATAAAATAATAGTCGAGCTTCACAATTATTCATGTCATTGTAAATTGAAAAAATGTATTTACTTTATTATTATTAATAATAAAGGTTATTCTATCTATCTATCTATCTATCTATTATAAGAATTTAAAGAAAATTCGCCTTATGGCAGAATAACCTCAAAAACCCAAAAACAAAAATATGGAAAAAATTCGGGGAAACTTTTAATACCTTACCTTTATCTTGTTTTAAAGTACTTCTTTCGTACACCTCTTTATAATCCAGTTTGGTCCCTCCTTCCTTAAGCATCATTGAGTCTTTTCCTTACCATTTCCGTTATTACGTATGCTACTATCATAACATTAATATTATGTCTATTATTATTATTATTATTAATATACAGGGTGATTCAAAGTCAGGTTACATAGGGCTTTTCTGTTTCTTTGCAGGTAAATGAGTTATGAGATGTTATCGAAGAAGGAGGAGCGTATTGATGTGATATTCCTAGCTGGCTGCTGCGCGAGTGCATTGCCGTTAACGGTGGTCATATCGAACATGTGATGTGACTATTCCCGTGTATCATTACATAATAGTATATCTCTATGTAACCTGACTTTTTAATCACCCTGTAGTTAGTATTAATTAGTTAGTAGTTAGTATTAGTTTGTTAGTTTTCGCTTTCGAGTTATGTTAATAAAACCCACACTAATAGACAGAGTTTTTTCCACAACAGTTTCGATTCTCACTGGCATCCTCTTCGGGTGGATACAGAAAAAACGAATGTCAAATGTTTGATTTTTATTTTCTTTTGAATTTGCCTATTGTCTATTTCCGAAACCTTATCGTCCCATTATCTATCCACCAACAATATACAGTACTTCGTGATTTTCCACGCTCGTAATTCCGAATCTCCTTATATAGCGGTTCGATGTGCCCAAAATTGTATTTATATACAGTATGTAGTCTTATACCACTGTTCGCCTGTTTAATTGTTCCCTGATTTCGTATTCCCTAACTATGTTTACTGTCTGAAACTATTTTCTTTGTAGTATACTGACGAAGGACTTCCTGTACCTAAATAATGTTTGTATTATCGTAAAAATTCAGTTTATTTTTATTATGGTTAATACTTTTACTACCTAAAGATGGGCCCTACGGATCCATTTAGCTAGATCTGCGGTACTAGGAGGGCCTTCGGCTTAAAGTAAATATTATGTTTTCGCTGCCTTAATAATTTCTTTTCAAAATCTTCGGTATGAAATTATTTACTGTGACTTTTTACACAGATAGACAGAATCAGCTCCATTATAATAAAGATATGATTCCCATATTTATTTTGTATATCTCTCTCTATATACTGCTTCTGTACACACACACACACACACACACACACACACATATATATATATATATACGATGCAAACCACAAGGAAAATGAAAAAATGATTCCAATGCCTTTCGTGTATTCAGAAGTACACCTCGTCAGGGAATGACGAGGTGTACTTCTGAATACACGAAAGGCCTTGGAATCATTTTTCTTTTTCCTTGTGGGTTTGCATCATTCATTCATTTCACGTGTTTAATTGGGAAATTCATCCCATACATACAGTATATACATACACATATAGACACCCATATGTGTAACACATATACATTCATACAATGTATGCATGAGTTATATATCCAAATTGTTAATGAATTCAGTAGTTTTTTATGTACTCGTAGTTGAATTTGTTTATTAGACTGTATATATATATATATAATATATATATATATATATATATATATCTATATATATATATATATATATATATATATATATACACGTGTCTGTTCGTCTGTCTGTCTGTCTGATGTTTTATGTTCGTTTATGCACGCCTTCACAACAAGGGTATTTTCCACCGAATTTAGTATACACATTAAGGGAAAAGCAGGGAAGGTTTCAGTAACACAACCACCCCTCACCGTATTTCTTAGGTTGTGTTTCGGGAGCTTTTGCCGCGCAAGGCGTAGCTGGCATTCTACTATTATATATACTAGTACAGTTCCCGTCGCTTCGCTGACGGTTAGACAGGCTAAACTACAGAAAAGAACGCAGCCGTGAAAATTTTGAGCTTCACATTGTGTCAACATTTCTGAATCTGGTATCTCCCAAAACCTCATCACCCCCATTCATGCAACTTGGGGGCTAACCCCCTCCCCCATTACCCCCACCCCTCCCCATTACCCCACCCATCCCCGATTACCCCCACCCCCACCCTTCCCCCATTACTGCCCGGGATAAATTTCACAAACAGACAAACAGACAGGCTAAACTACAGAAAAGAACACAGTCATGAAAATCTTGAGCTTCACATGGCCGCCCGTAATACAATTTCTGAATTTTTTTCTCAATTTTTTCTCACAATTTCTGAAAGTGTGACGGACGGACGGACAGACAGCTCTCTTATTATAGTATAGAAGATAAACACCACGATGTTTGCCCTCAAGAACAAATGGCAAAGTTCATCACGGGAGTGCCAGAACGTGTGGCACCTTTACATAATACAAAGGGAAAATCAACACGCTTATAAAGATTTTGTATATATATATATATATATATATATATATATAATGTTGATGCAAGGTGAGAAAGGCCATTTGTGACGTCATGGGAATATCCCATAACAAGGAAGTAAAGAAAGACGGTCCAGAGGTCGTCTGTTCACTTCATGTGTGAATTATAAATATAAAAAAGGCCTCAAACGCAGAGCTGTGATACAACAATGGAGATGATGTATTAAAAAAAATGAACTAAAAATGTCGAATATTTTCAAATTGTCGTTCATTTCAACGGAAATAGTTTTTTCAAATAATATAAATTTTGTTCAAAATGTCTGTCCTCTTGTCCTAGAGAATAAATCAACGCTAATAATTTTGTTTATATGTAACCGGTTTCCCTTCATCTTACCCAACAAAAGCCGAGCGGTTGATGTAGAGTATACGGGAAATAGTAGCTATCTATTTATCTATCCATATAGATAGATAATTTATGTTTTAACTCTGTTCCAACCACTGATAATTGTGAATATTACCCAATCTCTCAGAGCAAAATCTTTTCCTCTCTACTACGGTCGGATAAACGAGGTGGCTTGTTTTTTTCTACCCACTTGTCTGTACCAAGAATCGATACCCAGTACGGAAGACATACTCGGAGTATTGGTTATACATTTAAGTTAAATAAATTATCCTTAATATCTACTTTATAAGCGAGTAATAAACAAAAGGGGTGCCATTACGCATCCGTATAGAAGGGTATTGCCATGCATATACCCAAAATTCCAGTTAACTTTTTGCTTCATTTCTGTTCCGCAGAAGAGTAAATGGATTTTTCCATTAATCCATTTCTTCACCAAATACCGATAGTCAGATATTATTGGATAACAATTAATACCTAAACAACAGCGACTTACGAGCCGAAACCTATTCAGGGTCAAGTCACACAAACGTTTTGAGAGTGTGTTTTACTCGGGTAAGACCTTATAATACAAATGCTCAGCCATGAGGATTTGTAGTTACACTGTACATGTGTTCTGTGGTGTGACGCCATTACTGCTAGAGTTAATATATACAGTATATATATATATATATATATTCACACAAACGTTTTGAGAGTGTGTTTTACTCGGGTAAGACCTTATAATACAAATGCTCAGCCAGAGGATTTGTAGTTACACTGTACGTGTGTTCTGTGGTGTGACGCCATTACTGCTAGAGTTAATATATACAGTATATATATATATATATATATATATATATATATATATACTGTAAAAAGGGAATTCTGTCCATCCGTACTGAGGGTTCAATTAATCGGTCAATAAAACGGATATTTTCCGTTCTACCTCAGCAACAATTCCTAGTGTAGTTTTACTTGCTGGATTCAATAATATATATATTTTATTTTGGAGAAAGTATTCGTGCTTTAATTAGTTATGGTTATAATTATTAATTTTTTCTCTCTTTTGTAGATATTGTTATGGATGATAAATGGGATTTCATAAACATAGTTAAGGAAATAACGTTCTACCCCAGCCTTCTTTAGTTAACGTTATAAGGCTAACTAGCGAAAATATCACGACCTAACCTAACCAATCGTCAAGGGCGTACAGTTGATTTAGCTAAACAAAGTGTAGTAATGCTTAGTTAAGAATATTAATTTGTTTAATTAAATAAGATAATGTTTAATATAAATTTACTAAAAATTGTGATGATTATGATAAAGCATGGTTGTTAGATTTGAATTGTTTAAAATGGGTAGGGTTGGTAATCCTAAATAGGCCCGGAGAGTGGACTATACCTATAACGGTTTTTTCAGTCTTGAGGTAGACGCGATACGCGTAAGATTTAGAGCCAGGTGATCTTAAAGTTAAATTGTTTTGCGCCCTCTCCGACCTAAATATATTTAGTAATATTTCATACTCGCATATCCCCTAATTAACTAAACCAATTTCGAAATTAATAAAACGTAATAAGTGTTAATGAGTGTAAATATACCTTCCCCCGTCCCTCTGCTTTCTAACGGTCTTTTAGAGTCAGAACTCGGCGTCGCTACCGGAATAATTATACTGCACAGCGAAAATGAGTAACGAGAGTGTACAGTTAAATGAAATAAAGAGCAATAGAGATATAGTAAAGTAGCAAGAAGCGTAAATAAATAATGAAGAAAAAGATATACAGTGCCCGCGAAAAGTATCCGATCACCCTTGAAATTTGTATTTTTTACATAAAAAACAATGTTTAAATGTATACTAACCTTATATTAGTATTTTGTCATCTGTCCTTTGGTTTGGATGACTTGTTCTAGACGTTTTGGCATGGATTTAATCAAGTTTTGACAAACTTCCACTGATATTTCCTTGCACCATACCTTTTTGATGGCCTCTTGTAATTTTTCAACTGAGCCAGTGTCGTGGCATTCAACCTTATTTTTATTATTAGCCACAGATTTTCTATCGGATTGAGATCTGGACTATTACCAGGCCAATCCAAAATATCAAATTTATTGTCAGTAATCCATTTTGTCACTATTTTGGCCCTGTGACATGGTGCACCATCATGCATGTATGTTTTTGTCCTTTGGATTGCCATTGCCATTGGAAGTTTATCCTGTAGCATTGCTAAATACCGTGCACCATTCATAGTTGTGTTCTTCGGAAGAAAATATAAGTTTCCACGCCCATAGTAACCGAAACAACCCCAAACCATCACACTTGAGGGTGTTTCATTGTCTTTAGGGTGTATTTAGGGTCCATCCTATTTGAGCCAATAGGCCGGCGAACCTTTTTTGGACAACTTCTGAATGTCAAAAATGTCGACTCATCGCTAAATAAAACCTTCTTCCAGTCATCAACAGTCCAATGAATGTATTTTTTACAAAATGCGACACGTTTTTTACGCATTTTTTCATTAATGAACGGTTTCTTAGCAGCATGGCGAGATGGTAATCCGAGTTCTTTTTGGAGCCGCTCCTGGATAGTTCGTTCAGAAACACCAGATAACAAATTATTCATATTAAATTTTATTTCTTTCGCAGTTATTGTTGGGTTTTTCAATACTAAACGTTTCATAAGTTTGTCTGTTCGCGAATTTGTTTTTCTCGGTCTGCCAGATCGTTTTTTAGGGACTGGCGTGGTTAGGCCACCATTGTTCTTAGCCCGTGAAACCCATAAATTAACGGTACTTTGGGATATGTTTAATTCCTTAGCTATCTGTCTCTGTGATTTCCCACATGCATGCAAAGCAACAATAGCACCTCGACAATCACTCTTAAGTTGTTTTTTAGCACACATTATATATAAATTTTATTTACACCACTTTCTGTAAAAAAAAAAAAATATCAAGAAATTTACACAAACAGTGAAATCTGACAAATTTGAGACACAGCCACCCGCAACGAAGGCTACCAGAACACTAATTTGAGAATGCGTTGGATAGCTCTCATATCAGCGAGCAACCTCAAAGTTACCAGATGTCGCTAGAACAAATAGAAAGCGAATTACGTGTCTCTGAATATCAAGGGAAAATATTGTATTTTCTTGAGTGATCGGATACTTTTCGCGGGCACTGTAATAAAAGCGTTCACTACATTCTTGAAATATTACTAATTATATTTAGGTCGGAGAGGGACACACACAACTTATTTATTCTACGTTACATTTTGCCCAACTACGCGTAACGCGTTCTGCCTCAAGACTGAAAAAACCGTTATAGGTATAGTCCACTCTCCGGGCCTATTTAGGATTACCAACCCTACCCATTTTAAACAATTCAAATCTAACAACCATGCTTTATCATAATCATCACAATTTTTAGTAAATTTATATTAAACATTATCTTATTTAATTAAACAAATTAATATTCTTAACTAAGCATTACTACAAAAGGAACGAGAGACATTGAGGAACATCTAGAAATATGATAGATTCTTATTTATGTGAATTTCTGCGGAGGAGAAGACAAAAAGGAAAGGACATTTTTATTGAAATCTTAAATGCAATCTCTACTTTTAAATAAAATAAACGGACTATAACTCTTTCGTTATTAATTTCTCCAAAATAAGATATATATTATTGAATTCAGCAGGTAAAACTACAGTAGAAAATAATATATAATTTCATATTTTGTTGCTGGGGTAGAACGGAAAAGAGCCAATAAAACTATAGAAAAGAACGCAGCAATGATAATTCTTAAGCTTCACATCCGAACCCACTGTATCAAGATTTGTGAAGCTTATTAAAGATTTTCATGGCTGCGTTCTTTTCTATAGTTTTATTGACCGAATAATTTACTCCCCAGTAATTGTAGGACCCCCAATTACTGAGGCCGAAGGCCCCAGCACCGCAGTGAATGAGGAAGAAAGAATAATTACATTTTTAAAATGAATCTTTCACATTTACGATAATTACCATAAAAACAGGTTCTTATTAAAAAAAAAAATATGACGTACGACAATGTTTTTCCTTGTTTCGACCAACAAATATGGCAGTCAAGAGGAGACACTGCACCTAATAGGAATGTCTTTCTTGGAATGGGAGTGCAACTGCGCAGTACGAATGAAATTTTGTGTTGTGTTGTTGTCTTATATATATATATATATATATATATATATATATATGTATATATATAAAAGACCTTGGTTGGTTGGTTTTGCTTCCGCCCGCATTGTTCATTTTGACGAAGGTCAAACTTGTTGCTTGACATTGGACCTACAATTTAACGTGGTCTCCGAATCGCGAACCCAACATAGGTGAGCAGAAAATGCAGTCTTTGCCCGGACCCGACCTCACGACCTTCCGATCAGCAGCACAGCGTCTTAACCACTAGGCCACCCACCCTATCAGGGTACCCATTTATCTATCAACCTATTTTTTTTCTAAAAGGATGAACGGCTGTTACGCCAGTGTTACGGTAAACCGCGCGCCGCCTGCTTTCGCCGGGAATCGAACCCGGGGACGATGGATTCGTAGTCAGCGATATGAACACTACACCACTGAGGCGCATATATATATATATATACAGTGGCGGTTCCTCATATGGGCAATATGGGCAGCCGCACAGGGCGGCATTTGTGGAGGGGCGGCATGAGCGCCTGCAAAAAAAATAAAAATAAAAATAAGAATAAATAAATAAAGAAATAAATAAAAATAAAAAATAAAATAAAATATTTATGTGATAGAGCATTTGTACAATTTAGAAATTTGATTCTCTAGTTTATTTATGGCAGTTGTGCAATTTAATTTGTATTTTTCCTGTTCATAGTATCATAATTACATTCTCTTAAGTGAGTTATTCTATTTACGTGATGAAGGATTTGTAAAATTCAGAAATTTGAGTCTTTGTTTTGGTTCTGAAGTTCCAACAATTAGTCCAATAAAAAGTTATTTTGTGAAAGAGTTATGTCTGTCCTTTATTTTGGGGGGATTCGAATGTGTGTGTGTTGGCGAACAGGGGGGGGGGCGCTGAAGGTGAGGTTCGCCCAGGGCGTCATGTAAGCTAGGACCGCCACTGTATATATATGATGCAAACCCACAAGGAAAGAGAAAAATGACTCCAAGGCCTTTCGTGTATTCAGAAGTACACCTCGTCATTCCCTGACGAAGTGTACTTCTGAATACCCTGCAGACCTTGGAATAACTTTTCTTTTTCCTTGTGGCTTTGCATCATTCATTCATTTCACGTGTTTAATTGTGAAATTCATCCCACATATATATATATATATATATATATATTATATATATATATAAAACTATCACTATTACTATCACTGTCACGATAGTTTGCTGATTTTTCTACAATCAACGAATTTCCTCAACTTTCTCTTCAATTAAAATTTGAAATAAATTACGCATAAATTAAGAGACAACTGATAATTGGCAAAAAATTACAGATTAATGACCCTAATAACACTGTATAATTAAATTTAAATACAGTCATTCACCGTACATTTTTTACGGGAGGATTACTCACAAAATTTATTAAAAAAAAAAAAAAAAAAATTCAGCCCATTTTCTTTTCGTGAGTGATTTTTAAAAGGGGGAAACTTAGTTAAATTTTAATGGACCATAATCGTGTAATTTTATATTTATGAAATTGTGTTTCATAATTTAGGATGATATATGATGCATAAAACTTAAATATGGGTGTCTATAAATGTGTACTATATACGATAATAATAATAATAATAATAATAATAATAATAATAATAATACTAACAGAGCATATAAGAGAAATGAATGCTAAAAAATGATAATTATGTCATCTTTCAATGACCATAAACAATATGTTACAAAAAATGAAGTAATAACAATGACAATTAAGCCTTATAAAGCTTAAGGACCAAATTAAATATAATAAATAATTCAATTTTACATTAATTATTTATGTTAAAATTAATATAATAACAAAAAAAATTGTAAAATTCTATTTATTTTAACAATAAAATTAATTGAATTCAATTAAATTCCTTCTTATTCTCTAATTAAATGTATTAAGGAACACTTTAACCCTTTAAGGACGACTGTTACCAATTGGTAACGTTTCAAATACACGCATTGATAACTTAATCCTACAAAAAAATTTCGACCTTAAAGGGATTGATTTTCGAGTAAATGTATTAAATGAACATTATATAATAGCAGAATGTCATAATAATTAATATGAATACCTTGTCATGCTGTTGGTCATGCTGTACATTCCACTCCTATGACAAAATTAATAAGCGTTATTCAATTTTTAATTTTATTAAAACTAAGCGTAGCCAAAACGTAACGTATCATTAGCGTTAATAATCATTGATATTAGCATTAACAAATGTCAGTTTTCCACTTATATAATATATATATATATATAATATATATATATTGTGTATTCGTGCAATTTTCTAATAAAATCGTTAAAAAAATAAAATAAAAAAGTTCCTCATTAATTAAATAGAAAACGAGAGCACGCATTTTTTTTCTCCCCCAAACTACTTGTAATTAAATAATCACTTTTATTTCGTAATTTAGTAACTTTTTTTTTTAATCAGTCGTTAATTGAGTACTTTCCATATTCAGTGAGATTTCAACAAATAAAAGTCATTATGATAATTAATTATTACAACATATATATATATATATAGTATATATATCTCGGGTGAGCAAAAAAAAAAGGGAGACCTCGAACTTTGGCTGTAAAATCCAAAGTTATGGTCAGATTTCAGTATTTTTCTCACACCTCGCAACTAAGTAAATTTCCTATACGGTGAGCGAATTTCAAAGAAAACTAATGAAAATTACAGATTTATTGAACATTTCTTTATGCCAATGGAAATTCTCCATTTACACTAAAAAAAAAGGGAGACCTTTTAAATCCTTCATATTTCGGCAAATACGGTACATAGAACCATGAAATTTTAGTATGTTAGTACTAGGTAATTTTATGGTTTGTATGCCATCTTTTAGCATTTTAGCTGAGAAATTGGATTTATGGCGAATATTCCAGAAAAATCTTGCTAATCATAGGTTCAAGTTGATAATTAAAGCGATTTTAATCAATGTAAGCCAACTGCAGGAGGTTTGGACAAGCTTCAAGAAAATTGATAAAACAGGAGATATCAAAAGAATACCAGGTAGTGGTATTAAATTTGGCCACCAAACAGTCCTGATTAAATCCTGTCGATTACGGCCTTTGGGAAAATTTGTCACAGAGAATTTATCGGGTCAAAGTATGAAATGTTGCTCATTTACGACAGCTTCTTTCGGAAAAATGGGATGAGCTAACCACAAGAACAAATCAATAAAGCCATAGATGAGTTCTGTCCTAGACTGAAAAAGGTTGTAAAAGTTCGTGGTAAACATATCGAGCAGTCTTTTTAACATCAAGGTAGCACCATATGTGAGTACTTTGTAACTTTTTATCTGCACATACAATGCAGTAGTAGTGTAAATGGAGAATTTCCAGTGGCATAAAGAAATGTTCAATAAATCCGTAATTTTCATTAGTTTTCTTTGAAATCCGCTCACCGTATAGGAAATTTACTTAGTTGTGGGGTGTCCAAAAAATATTGAAATCTGACCATAATTTTGGATTTTACAGCCAAAGTTCGAGGTCTCCCTTTTTTCTTTGCCCACCCGATATATATATATATATATAATATATATATATTATATATATATAATATATATTATATATATATATATGGGATTGAACTCAGAATGGTTCCCTGAGGTTTTTATGATACACACAGACCGTGCATGGAACAAAGAACTCTTCTGGGAAAATTAAATCCACTATAGTCTGAATAAGTAATGGTAAATGACAAACACTATAGTTTTTTCTTTTTCATGATGTTAGCCCGACGTGGGCAACGGGTCACTCGCAAAGAGGTCCCAAAAATATAGCTTCCCTCACCAGCTATCTGCAAACAGATAGGATCCAGCTTTGGGACAGGATCTAGGGTTTAAAGCAGCCTAACCCCGCTACATTTAGAACCTCAATATAAGCAAAAGACTCGTTGCATTGGCTAAAAATATGATAGTTACCCCTTTTTCTTTGATTTATTCAATCCGATGTGAATGCAACGAGTCTTTTGCTTATATTGAGGTTCTAAATGTAGCGGGGTTAGGCTGCTTTAAACCCTAGATCCTGTCCCAAAGCTGGATCCTCTCTGCTTCGCAGATAGCTGGTGAGGGAAGCTATATGTTTGGAACCTCTTTGCGAGTGACCCGTTGCCCACTTCGGGCTAACATCATGAAAAAGAAAAAACTATAGTTTTTGTCATTTACCATTACTTATTCAGGTTAATATGAGTTTTATCGCACTCAGAATATCAAAAGCAAATATAATTATAAAATATTAAAGCATAATTTTCTCATCATTTTCATATAAGTCACTATGCTCGCAGATGCGTACTTAACAAATTATGTACATTTGAATATTATGACATTTTTGCATTTTTTTCCCCGCCCTTCCAATATTTTGATTGGTGACGTCATGAGAACATGATATATGAGCTAGATTTTTTAAGTTCTTAGGCCTTTTAAGTTGCTAGTCTACTTCTGTTAGGTTTTGATAGATGTTTGTGGCGATGACATGTGAACGGTGCGAATATTATTTTGAGGATTTAATATACTCTAGGCTAGGTTAGCCAGGGTTAGGCTAGGTTAGCCAGGGTTAGGCTAGTTTAGCCAGGGTTAGGTTAGGTTAGCCAGGGTTAGGTTAGGTTAGGTTAATTAATACCAAAATTAATTAACCTAACCTAACCCTGGCTAACCTAACCTAACCCTGGCTAACCTAGCCTAACCCTGGCTAACCTAGCCTAGAGTATATTAAATCCTCAAAATAATATTCGCACCGTTCACATGTCATCACCACAAACATCTATCAAAACCTAACAGAAGTAGACTAGCAACTTAAAAGGCCTAAGAACTTAAAAAATCTAGCTCATATATCATGTTCTCATGACGTCACCAATCAAAATATTGGAAGGGCGGGAAAAAAAAATGCAAAAATGTCATAATATTCAAATGTACATAATTTGTTAAGTACGCATCTGCGAGCATAGTGACTTATATGAAAATGATGAGAAAATTATGCTTTAATATTTTATAATTATATTTGCTTTTGATATTCTGAGTGCGATAAAACTCATATTAACCCTTATTCAGACTATAGTGGATTTAATTTTCCCAGAAGAGTTCCTTGTTCCATGCACGGTCTGTGTGTATCATATATATATATATATATATATATACACACACACACACACACAGGGCGTTCATAAAAGATCTGAACGATTTGATTCGTTAATATTTTTCATACGAAATAAGATATAAAGCATGAAGCATGTGTAAGCGATAGAGCAACTAATAAATTTTTTTTTGTACAAGACCAAGGTTGTCAACATCCATGAACTACGAATCAGGATCAGATTTGCAATAGCGATGGTCGATGCTGGCAGCTGGCATGCTTGAACGCACATAGCGAGAAATTGAATATCGATTGGATGTCGTACAGGCGACCAATGGCGCACATGTTGAAGTTTATTAAACCTGTATGTAAAACGTTTAGCTGTGCGGAGTCACATGCCCAAACTTGTTTCTTTGTATGTTATTGGTTATCACATTAATAAAGATTGAAATCGTTCAGATCTTTTATGAACACCCTATATATATATAATATATATATATATATATATATATATATATATATATATATATATATATATATATATATAACTCCGGCCCAAAGAAATAGAATACTATCTCAAATGCGCTCATGACCTTGGTAATACCTTTGGTAACCTTTGGTTAGCTTCCGCCGAATTGTTCATTCTGAAGAAGGTCAAGCTTTTCACTCCACCTTAGACCTACAGTTTAACGTGAAATCCGAACCACGCCCCACCAGCAGCCCAGCGTCTTAACCACTAGGCGACCCAGGGTACCCATTTATCTACCAACCACTTTCTTTATTGTGTGGAAGGATGAACAGCTGGGTTTTTGCTGCGCGCCGACTGCCGTCACCGGGTCTCGAACCCGGTGACCTTTAAGTTATACACTTTTATGAGGAATATCGAATATTTATGACATCATTATGGCAAAAAGACACCTCTGTATGCCAGTTCTGAAAAAAATAACATAGCAAATACCTCATTAAATAGTGAAAAGTTAACGCATAGCGACATACCAAAATATTAAAATATCTTGTGAGGTATTACCAAAAAAAAACAAGAATAAAGTTATTGCTTTAAGTATGAAATTGATGAAAGAACGGTTTTAATATACAATATTTATTAGTTATTAATTAATAAAAGATTAGAAATGTATAAGGATATGAATATAGGTATATGGGGAATTAACCCCCCCACCCCCCACCCCCACCAATCTGTTACCTTTGTGAAGGAGAAACGCCAATAAGAAAATATACATCTATTATAAAATAACGGGCAAATAAAAATAAGGTTTTTTGGGGGACACACACACACACATACATATATATATATATATATATATATATATAGAGAGAGAGAGAGAGAGAGAGAGAGAGGGGGGGGTTGACAAAAGTAAATAGACACCAAAGGTGACGCATTATGTAAAGGTGACACACGTTCTAGCATTTCATTGATGAGTTTTGCTCTTTGCTCTTGAGGACAATTTTCGTAGTGTCTATTTTTTTTGTTACCCTTTTGTGTACACACACACACACACACACACAATATATATATATATATATATATATATATATATATATATATATGGCTTTTTTTGTGACGGTACGCGCCGGTACGGCGTACCGGCACTTTTTTTTGACTAATTAATTCGTAGATTATCTAGAATCTTTCGTATTAAATTTTTAAGTTTTCTAAAACTTAAGCGATATTGTATTATAATATTCTGTAGTATAAAATTATACTGTATATCTATTTTATTTCATGGCAACTATAGTTGTTATATGGTAGGCATTGAAATCAATTGTAGATAAACTTTACGTACACAACAAATGTAAGGTATGTAAAAATAAACAACTACGAGCTACTACACAATACAATTTATTATGCAACAAATACTGACTTATTTTGTGACAAACTGGCAACTGTAATTAGTACTCATGACTTGATGAAAATTTGGAATTTTCTATAAAACGGTAAGTTAATGTTATGAGTACCGGCACCTTTTTTTTTTTTTTACAAAAAAAGCCACACACTCTATATATATATATATATATATATATATGTGTGTGTGTACACAAAAGGGTGACACAAAAAATGGACACTACGAAAATTGTCCTCAAGAGCAAAGAGCAAAATTCATCAATGAAATGCCAGAACGTGTGTCACCCCTACATAATGCCTTTACATAATATATATATATATATATATATTATATATATATATATATATATTATTAAAAGGATTTCCAATTACCTCTATATAAAATTTCAGGATCGTCACCGAATCTGAGGTTAATTAATCCTCATATGGTAGACTGGAGTGTTTTTTCTATATATATTTCTTTGATCTTCGCAAGAAAGACTAAAGTTTTGTTATAATCACATTACTGTACCTATAACAGTTACTGTAACTATTATTGATTGTTACGACAACTGTTACAGTTGTTATAACCACAGTATAACATTAAAAAAGTTGCAATTCTATATTAAGAGTAGAAGATATTGCCTTCAAAGGCGTTTGTTTATTATTACCGATTATATACAGGGTGAGCTATAAGTCGTTTACCAGAGTTTCGTTAAACTCACTTCGGTAAGGCGATTTTTGGCCCACCCTGTATAATGAGTGTGATGGTTAAATTTATGACTAATTTTTCCTTATTTACATCTATCCAGTGTAAATTTTAATTACTTACTATCCGTATCAAGAATAATTTATCACGTACAAAGTCACAGACGCGACAATATGAGGCCCTCCGAGAAGAAGTAGCTAAGCGGCAAAAGTAAAAAACGCCAGAAAACGCAGTAAATTTTTTTTACCAGTTTGAAAGTACTTTTTAACTTTTTAACTTTTTGAAGATACTGTATTTCGTCAAAATATCTTTAAAAGTTAAAAAGTTAAAAAGCACTTTCAAATTAGTACAATTTTAACTGCGTTTTTCTGGGTTTTTTATTTTTGTCGCTTAGCCACTTTTTCCTAGGAGAGTCTCATATTAGGAGCTATGATTTTAAGATTTCTGTTTCCTTCAAACGAAGTTTAATTTGTAGGTCTGGGTGGAATAATTAAATTAGGGCTACAAAAGCTGAAACCATTCTTATTTCTTAAACACTCTTCAGCACTCGTGAAATGGGAACTGAAATGGAAATTCTGACATGCAACAAATTTCCAGAAACTGCAAATCGCCATATTTTAATTAGTTTGAACGCCATACAGCGATGGTTAATTCATGGCCATAAATTAACAACTTTCAACTCAATGATTGATGACAACAAAATTTTCATTTTTCTTCATTGTCGTTGTTTTGGTGACATTTATAAAGCCGGGATGACGTCACAGTTCATCTCCATATTTAAAAATTTTTATAGTACTGAAAGATGATTTTACAATTTCTACAGAAAATATTATTATTTACATTGTTCTCTAGAAGTGTCACTTATGTATTAAGAATCGCTTGTTGAAACTGTTTACTTCTGGGCGTACGATTAAAGCATATGTCAATGATAACATTTATAAAGAAAGAATTCACTGTAACTATTAAAAGCTATTAACTGTGGTCTTTTTAATTCATAATTTATGACGTAAATGAAATTAGAATGCTACAAATTGTACGATACCTAAAAAAACAAAACAATTGCCAACTAGGAATTAATTTGAATGTAATTAATGGATCCTCTACAATATTATAGATATTTACTTTATTCTCTAATTAAATGCACGTTACAGATATTTACTTTATTCTTTAATTAAATGCACGTTGTCATAGAAAATACTGGTATTGTTTGCAAATGATTAATGGGTAAAAAAGACTTAATTAATACGAGCAACAATAAAAGGATGAAACCCATTATTTGTGACGTCATTTTGCAAATATGTTATGGTATTATTAAATATTAGTTCAAACTATTACTTTCTTTCCTTCCATTACTTTCTTGTATTATTAATCTCTCTCTCTCTCTCTCTCTCTCTCTCTCTCTCTCTCTCTCTCTACATATTAACTTACCGTATAAGTTGACAGCGGGAATCACAGCCATTGTGGCAAATTTTTATTTTTTCATTACCAAAATTTTATCCTGAAAAAGGAAAAAATAGCAATTAAATAACAAAAAAATAAAAAATAAAAATAATCCCCTTTAATATTTTCTCTCTCTTCCTGTACACAGGGTGTTCCATAAGTCAGTAAAGGGTTTAACTGAATTGCTACATTTAATCCTTCATTGATTTATGGGACACCCCGTGGGTCCGCGTACATAGTCTTTGTGCGCAATTGAAATGTAATTACATCTATGTTTACTTATCATTTTTAATCATTTCTTTATTTTATTCAAAACATATTTCATCACCAAAATTGCTTCGCAAGTCATTTATTTGACTTCCAGAATTTTTTTTTTACCCCGTTGTGTGAACATTAGAAGCGTACATACATGATTCAGTTTATAATCTGTCTTTATTTAAGTTTTAAATCTATTCAGATACGATATTCTTGTTGATGGAACTTGTAACAATGAATTTGGCTTGTTCTTAAAACTCATAAGTTGCATTCGTGATTGAGTGATGATTCATCAGTTTTCCTTCACCAAATCCCGCAAATGAGGCGGGATGCTGCAGAGGGGTCGACTGTAAGTCGATCCTGAACCGTCGTTCAAACTCAACAAAAGTAAACCAAAGTAATATATATATATATATATATATATGTCACAACCATGCGCCCTACCATTCCTATGGTCGAACGGTATCCATGTTTGTGCCATTAGAAGTTCGTTCAAAGAAGGGGAATGTCCCCTTAATGTTATTCCCTCAAAGTACAAACAAGATAATCATTGGTTTAGATTGTTGTAGATTTTAACCGGAATTATTCCCATTTTCTCCTTTTCCCCAATTGTCATGGAAACCATGGTAATTGATCTGATCAACCCCATTCACCCACTAATAAATCTCATCAGATTATGCATCCCCACTGAATATGATATGGTTTAAACCCTTGTCTGTACTGCCTTATTCATTTACTAAGTTCATCCCCAAATTTACCTAATTCATTAATTACTAGCAGAAGCTCGTAGTAAAAATACCAAGCTTAAACAATCAACAGGACCAATTTTTTTTTTTAATATTTCCCGAATATCCGATTTCAGCTTTATATATAAGCTGACCATATATATATATATATATATATATATATATATATATATATATATAGGGTGTCCCATAAGTCTGGCATCATAGGAGAAATTCATATTTTTCTATTTCTACAAACCATAATTCATATTTTTCTCTTTCTACAGGCCATAATGTCTGTGAGCAAGGAAGAACAAATCCAGATAATTCTACTCATAGGAAATCGGAGTCAAAGAGAGGCCGCTGCTGAATTTAACAGACTGCATCCAGACCGCGAGCCAATAACACAGAGTTGTGTTAGCAGACTTGTTACAAAGTTTAAGGAAACAGGATCCATAGAAAATAAACCACGCAGTGGACCTTCAAGGAGGTCCACTGACGATGATACAGCGACTGCTATCCTGGCTCATTTTAACAGAAGTCCCAATAAGTCTCTTCGGCGATTGTCCGCCGAGACAGGAGTGTCGAAAAGTAGCATCCATCGCATTCTTCAGGCTCACAAATGGCATCCATATAAACTTCAGATCCTACAGAAATTAAGCGATGATCCCGACCGGCGGATGGAATTTTGTGAATGGGCTACGGAACAATATGCTCGGGATGCCAATTTCCCGTCCACCATTTTGTTCAGTGACGAGGCTTTTTTTATGGAAATGGTGAGGTAAATCGACAGAACACCCGCTACTGGTCTCAAAACAACCCTCACTGGTATGCCTCTTTAAAGGAACAAGGTGCATCTCGGGTGATGGTATGGTGTGGCATTTGGAAGGATCGCATCATAGGCCCCCTCTTTTTCGATGAACATGTCACTGGAGGCACCTACCTACGTATGCTCAAAGAAGAAGCATTTCCCAGTGTCTTGAACGAAGAAGGAAATTTCCCAACATGGTTCCAGCAAGACGGCGCTCCTGCACATTACGGCACCCAAGTAAGGGAATACCTGTACCAACAATTCCCTGGTCATTGGATAGGACGTTGAGGGCCTGTGGAATGGCCAGCTAGAAGCCCGGATCTCACGCCACTAGATTTTTATCTCTGGGGCCACTTGAAAGCGCTGGTATACGCAGAGAAAATTAGGAGTGTTGAACATTTGCGGCAGCGCATTATTGGGGCATGTAACACCATTACTCCTGACATCATTCACTGTGTGCTTGCTGACTGGGTATCACGTCTGAATTTGTGTATTGAAAACAATGGTGGACATATTGAGCACGTTCTGTAAATAAAAGCTTTTGTTTTGCCTTTTTTTATTATTTTTCTTATGATGCCGGACTTATGAGACACCCTGTATATATATATAGATAAGAATTTATTATTTTTTATTTATTATTTTTTTCTCTCGAGGAGTCGCTTCCGCGTTTTAGGGTGGGACAGACAATCAGACAGACAGACAGACAGAGCATTAGCCTATTTTATATATATATATATATGAAAATTATTTCACGAAGGTAACACGTGAAAAATATTTATGATGAATAAAACCACGAAGGAAAGGAAACACAAAATGGTGCTCAAGCGCTTTGATCTTGTGCTAAAAATCGATATTTTTCCTTACAAATCTGTACGCCTCACTGGTAATCCTTTAAGGTTTTAATTTTTAATTTTTTATTATTTTTACTTCTCTGTTTATTGTATATATATGTATGTATGTATGTATGTATGTATTTGTATATATAGATATGTATGTGTATATATATATGTATGTGTGTGTGTGTGTGTATGTATGTTATTTATTTTTTCTTTTTTCTTTCTGTAACCTATATATAGGCTTAACCCTTTTTATGTACTTCAGTGTTCCTGAGGATGTCATTAGACGAAAGCGCTTGAGCACCATTTTGTGTTTCCTTTCCTTCGTGGTTTTATTCATCATATATATATAATTATATATTATATATATATATAGATGAAAATTCCAATTTTTGTCAGATTGAAAAAAAATTATAATTTTTCCATAGGTTTCGATTAATTTTAAGCAACTTTTACTTAATAATTTTTTCTCTCGAAAGAACCGTTTCCGTGTTTTAGGGTGGGACAGATAGATAGGCAGACAGATAGATAGACATACAGACAGCATTAGCCTATTATATATTATATATATATATATATATATATAATATATATATATATGCACTAAAATCACAAAATAACACGTGACCTTATTAATCAGCAAACAACCACAGGGAAAAGGAAACACAAAGTCCGAGCGCTTTTGTTTCCTTTTCCCTGTGGTTGTTTGCTGATATATATATATATATATAATATATATATAGATTACTCTATATAAATGCATATATTTAATTAATGTTTTCACTCACTCTTCAACCAGGGCTGTAAACCTTTCATAACCGCGACCCTCCAATTCATTTCCCTATATTTCGCTTTATAATGACTTATACATCTAATCAAATAACTATAATGTATTAATTATGAATTAACGTATATCGTATAATGTGTTGTACTATGACGTCATAAAGTAAATTAATTCCTCTCGCATTTTGTCATTTTTTCAATACTAAACCTTCAAACTGACATTTTTAGTATTAAGTATAAGATAACTTCCCCACAGTTTATACTCTATAAGTCATTATTATATTTGGTGTCTCGTGTATCGTCCCTTATAGTGAACACTCATTAATTCATGTCATTTATTTATTTATTATCCGTCTATCTATCAGTCCCTGTCTTCCTGGTCGCCTTACATGTGATTACGTTTTCATATTTGCAATCCTGTGAATGTTGAATTATTTCCTTTCCCAGAGTTGACGCTTTGTTGGTGTCAGTGTCCAAAATTTGCAACTATCACGAAACGTATGTCTTCGTAATTTTCAAACTCTCTCTCTCTCTCTCTCTCTCTCTCTCTCTCTCTCTCTCTCTCTCAGGCTACCTTCAGAAGTTGTGAACAGTTCTTCTGTGGATCAGTTCAAGAAAAGGTTAGACCGAATCTTGTACACTATTTGAGGGTGTAGGAATTTTTCCCTGGCACCCGTTGCCATTGGTACCTCCTCGGTATGGGCCGCAAGGCCTTTTGAGGTACTTCTTTTCCTTGTAACTCCTTGTAACTCCTTGTAACTCTCTCTCTCTCTCTCGTACTCCGTCACCAAATCCTTAACTTCGAGGATCACCTTTGTCAGCTCGTTCAACAGTGCATACCTTAAAAAGTCACGGGAAGTGGCCTTTACATGCCCACCATATATATACATATATATATATATATATACATACTGTATATAACCAGAAGTGTAGCCTCATGTGGAATTCAATATTTAATTCAGTAAATGCTAAAAATAAAGGCCGCGAGGCCGTTTAGGTATGTCAGCCGTAAACTGATAAACTAATACGAACGTTGGGTAACAGTCTAGTAGAGACGTTGGCACACACACACACGTTTCGAAAGTTTGCTTTTAGCTATTCAATGGTGAGTGACCAGAACTTGTAAACTACAGAACTCAGGTATGGCACAAAAAATTGTTGGGCACTATCCGTATTAGTTTACGTAAAAAGAAAGAAAATAACGTATGTAAAAGGTGTAATATACATTCCACAGGAGGGTCAGGCCTGCTACTTTTTGAAAGAAAAATATTTTGAAAGACTTACAAAATTCTCGTACGAAAGAAATTTATCTCAAAATCAAAATATTTTTCGATGAAACAGTTTGGAGGCTACGTTAAAAAAGACGACGAGACCCCCAAAAAATATCTAACCTTACCTAATCTAGCTTATAACCTAACCGGGCATAATAATTCTACCCTAACTTCATCCACAAAGACAGCTTAAGCATTTCGTTGACAGTGAAATCGGAATAAACTATTTCTTGACGCCATTTTGCTAAAATTTGCATTTTAGAGATTTTGTTTTGTCACCAGAAGTGTAATACTTCCATGGGGCAGGACTAGGGTGGCCATTTAAAAAGGAGGACACTGGGTATGTGGCCGTACGTTAACATATATATATATATTATATATTTATATATATATATATGTTAACGTACGGCCACATACGCAGTGTCCTCCTTTTTGGAAATTTGGAAATGGCCACCCTAAGGGCAGAGTGCCCAAAAGGCGGACTATCCGCCTAAAGCCGGACGTCTGGCCACCCTAGGCAGGACCTTTTGGGTATATATATATATATACGTTTTGGGTATACACTACATATGGGTACATACTGCAATCATAGCATAAATTTGAAAGCCATTTCTGTATCCGTACAGTCACTACAATGGACAGTAGAAAGTCAAACGAGATGAAAAATGCTTCACAATCATTACCTACTGAGTAGATGTTTGAAAACGGACGAACCTTGAACATCGCATTTCAAGAAGATGCTTCGAAACGAGTTCCCCTCTTTTTAAAACAAGGTTTTTATCCATTTCTTCACAAGTCATAACCAGTTAGACGAGTAATCGTAGCCTATCTTCACCAGTTTCTCAGCACAACAACGAACACCACAAATGCAAAAAACTTCACTTTTTTCTACGTGAAAGTCAAAATATGATAATAAAAACCCACTCTAATAGACAGAGTTTATTTCCACGACAGTTTCGATGCCCACTGGCATCCTCTTCGGGTGGATACGTTTTTCTGTATCCACCCGAAGAGGATGCCAGTGGGCATCGAAACTGTTGTGGAAATAAACTCTGTTTATTAGAGTGGGTTTTTATTATCAAACGAACACAACACAACATCACTAGTGCGCTGAACCTCTGGTCCACTCCGGAGAAGGCGATCGGTTACCTGCGTGCCGCCGGCTTGCTCGATCAGGGTGAGCTGATCGACTAAACAACAACAACAACAACAACAACAAGTTTCTCAATATTAATTAATTTACCTGTTTTTATGAGCAATTAGGTGCCGTCTGTATCTCCTCGCGGGAATGTTACGACAGTTTTGAAAATTAGCAAGACTGTTACAAAGACAAAACCCCATTTTATATATATATATATATGTCATAGGTCGGGACCTCCAAAATTTAAAAATAATAAAGTTATGCAATAGCCACACAGTTCTCACAACATCAAATTGGCATGAAGATAAAACACCCTTCACCGTACGCTGGTACGATGTAAGAAACCAGTATGGGGACGACACTCTCACCCACCTCTGACATCCCTTATCCCCCTACCCATAGGGGAAGGGGGTGAGGAGTGTCAGTGAAAGTGTCGTAGTGTCATCTTTTCGTTTTTGCGTAATGAGTGACGTTACTATAGTAAAGTACATTTAAGGGTGACGTAGCCTCTGGGAATGTCCTAGCCGCGCAGGGGTCCCAAGGGCAACATCTGGAACCCGGAAACAGCAGGCTCACGCGTACCCGCACACGACCGCGCCCTCGCGTTCCATGTACGCCCGCACGCCCACGTTGAACCCATGCCCACAACCTTCCCGGTAGCACGATATCGTTTTCAGTGCGTTTACGGACCATCTCAAGACGAAAAGTTGGTTTGTTGGTGAAAGCAGAGAACAACGTTCTCATGCGTCAGGTTTCTGCTGATATATACTGTATATATGTTACAGGAAATCTGTGTAACTAGGGATTTCATGAAATCCCTAAAATGTTCAGGGATTTCATGTAAGGTTAATTCGTGATATTTTCGTTAGTTTTAACGAAAATATCACGACTTAACCTAACCAATCGTCAAGGGCGTACAGTTGACCTAACCGGGCATTTAATAAATTTCTCGTAGGTTTAACGAAAATATCATCAGTTAACCTCACATGAAATCCTTGAACACTTTAGGGGATTTCATGAAAGCCCAAGTTACACAGATTTCCTGTAACATATATATATATATATATTTTTAATTGGGGTTGTTTAACCTCCTTCGCAACATCTAAGGTCATATGACGGAGGGGACCTACAGCTTTACTTGAGATCCGAACCACGGGTCGCTACATAATCTGGGCGCAGAGGACGGTCTCCTATTCAACTACTACCCAGACCCAATGTCGCTTAACTTCGCTGATCTCCGAGAAATATATGTACTGTATATATATATATATATATATTGCTACCGGAACACACCGGTCTGGCGTACCGGTTCCTTTTAATGAATTGACAGCCAAAATAAGCAAAAAGATGCAAATTAAACAATTTTCATGACTATTTTATCGTTCATTTGTGACGTCACCAATTTTTAAACATCAAAAGAGGGACTCTCTTTCTCTTGGATTAGGATGTTCATGTGTTGGGGGGAGTAATTACTGAAAAAGCTCGTAAATAAATATAGGAGAGTTGCGGTACCACATTTCCCAAGAAAAAGCAATATATATATAGATATATATATATATACTAATTACCTAAGCCACACCCCTTCACCATACATATATATATATAGTAGTAAACGTAGCCCAGAAATAATATATAGAATGAACCGCTACCCTATCGAGGGTCATATTATCATCTTTTCGTTTTTGGACATTGATTGATGTTAGTACAATTAAAAAGTGACACTTAATAATAACGATTTTAAGCAAGAATAAATTTTGGGGGCTCTTTCCCGTTCTACCCCAGCCCCCAGCAACAAAAAATGAAATTATATATTATTTTCTACTGTAGTTTTACTTGCTGAATTCAATAATATATATCTTATTTTGGAGAAATTAATAACGAAAGAGTTATAGTCCGTTTATTTTATTTAAAAGTAGAGATTGCATTTAAGGTTTCAATAAAAATGTCCTTTCCTTTTTGTCTTCTCCTCCGCAGAAATTCACATAAATAAGAATCTATCATATTTCTAGATGTTCCCCAATATCTCTCGTTCCTTTGTTTAGCTAAACAAAGGAACATAGTTAAGGAAATAGTTAAGGAAATAGTTAAGGAAATAACTTTCTACCCCAGCCTTCTTTAGTTAACCTTATAAGGCTAATTAACGAAAATATCATGACCTAACCTAACCAATCGTTAAGGGCGTACAGTTGACCTAACGATTGGTTAGGTTAGGTCGTGATATTTTCGTTAGTTAGCCTTATAAGCCTAACTAAAGAAGGCTGGGGTCCCTATTCTTCAATAGCTCCCAAAAGTTTTGCTATATTCCTCAAATAATATTTTAGCTATACACTTTGTTTAATAACAATTACGTTAATGTATATGAAATAATAATAATAATGACAATATAGTAATAATTAAACTAATAATTATAAGTCTATCTCATTAATAATTAGCTTAGTCAAATTTTAACCCGTTCAATCTGAAATATAGATTAGTTCCCACAAGCTAAACGTAAAATATAATTTGTCTAAAAAAAATGTAATATTTTTCTTCCGTATTTTTTGTAAAATGTTTTTTTGTTTTAAATCATGGATCACCTGAAGATCACGGCCCCCCCAGCCTTCTTTAGTTAGCTTTATAAGGCTAACTAACGAAAATATTACGACCTAACCTAACCAATCGTCAAGGGCTACAGTTGACATAACGATTGGTTACGTTAGGTCGTGATATTTTCGTTAGTTAGCCTTATAAGACTAACTAAAGAAGGATGGGGGGCCCCTGATCTTCAGGTGATTCTAAATCATTATTATGGTTCACGTTTTTATCATAGTAACGTCAATCAATATACAAAAAACGGAAAGATGACAATATGACACTTGTAGGGGTAAAGATTCTTTCTACTACCTTGCGAGAAGATAATAATATACCCATTATCTACTTACGTGGCTTCATAAATGTCTATTAGGCTTCCGTTCGATTCTGTAACTATTAAAGAAATCTCAACGCTTTCATGCTTGTCGACGTCAGATCAACATACAAGCTTTTTATTCTTTTATATATATATATATATATATATATATATATATATACACGGTGAACCAAAAGTAGGTGGACAGTAGGTTGAATACGGTTTGTGTTATATTATATTATAACTATGGTGTTCATTATAACTATGGTGTTTGTGTTTTATTATATTAAATATTATAACTAAATTTATTTAAATTTTATTTTGTATTATAGTATACAAAAAAATTAAATATATATTCTCAAAATAAACGTTATCATTTACTGTCCACCTACATTTGGTTCACCCTATATATATCAGCACAAGCCTGACGCATGAAAACGATGCTACAAATAAACCAACGGTTCATCTTTAAGGAGATTGTCCGTAAACGCAATGAAAACGATATCGTGCAACCGGGAGGGCTGTAGGCATGGTTAAGATGCGGTTGGGTGGTGCGTGGGTTGAATTTGGGCGTGTGGGTGTACAGGGGACGCGTTGGTGCGGCCGTGCGGTTGGTACGCGTGAGCCTGCTGATTCCGGGTTCCAGATGTAGCCCTTGGAACCCCTGCGGGGCTATGACATCCCCAGAGGCTACGCCATCCTTAAATGTACCTCATAAAGGTTCATGAAGTCTCATCTTAACCTAACATTTCCCTATCCCCACTCAAATACACCTCATGAAAGGCCGTGAGGATCGCGTGACGTAACTCATAAACGGACGTAAGGAACACAAGGGGGAAATTCTCAAATCGAACCATTTCTCTCTACCTGGATGCAACCATACTACTTATTCATTGCATAGCTATTTCATGCGGAAGTAGTGAAAATAGAACTCTCAGAAAAAGACCAAGTTGTTTCGATAGTTTCGCTCTTCTTTCAAAATGGATAAACCTCATAATATCGCTCGATAGACACCTAAATAAGACCATCAAAAGTGGTTCTGAGTCTTAACAACCAAATTTTTTTTTCTATCATGAATATAAATGTGTCTAAAAAGAAAGTTGGTTGAGATGAGTGTCTAATTTGAATAGAAAATTAATTTAATGTAAACAAGAAACGTCTAGTATCTGGTTGGTGGGGAAGAGTGGGCGGAGTGTGGGGAGTGTCAAGCACATGTGATGATGAGAAGTCATCGCGAACAATGCAATCTAACTCGATTATATAAAATGCGGATGTTCTTCCATTGTTTGTGGGAGGACGAGTAGAATAACCAACGCACCAAAGATGACACATGCATTCAGTCATAAGCCACGCATGACTCGGTAAAAAAATTTATTAAATCGTATATTTGTTTTCTTGATACCTCGACCTTGCAAATATTATATAACATGTTTGGATCATGACTCGATAATTTGATTTGATATTTTCGTGATAAAGAAACGTACACTTTATTTCTTAACCGAATAGAGATTACTTTAGTATGAAAATTATTTTGCAACCCGACCATAACTAAGTGCTTGTTGAGGTTATACGTAAAACGCCTGCAGGAGATTCTTCACAATGCTTAAACTGTTCGTTAAACTGACATGGCACTAAAATTGTGTGTGTAGGGGGGGGGGGGGAGTTCCCGCACCCTCTTCCTGATGCGTGAATTATGATGAGTCATGGCATTACTTCTATTTCTTTGAAATCTTTTTTGTCATTATTAAAATCTTTTTCAAATATTGATTATATGCTACTGAAAATTGTGCACCTGACACCTTTAATATGTTTTAATAGCGTACAAAAAAACTCATTTTAGATAGTAATATAATATATATATATATATATATATATATGAAGCGAGAGAGAGAGAGAGAGAGAGAGAGAGAGAGAGAGAGAGAGTTACAAGGAATTACGACAAGAACAAAATGAAGCCTCAAAGACCTTTCAGTCCACTCAGCATATTTGTACTGATCATTTAAATTGGCTGACAAATATTTAACAACATATTTGATTGGTGCAACTTTGAGTTATCTTTCTCGTTGAACTAAACTGATTCCCTTCATGCAAACACTCCGCCTCCCCAGCCTCCCCAAACACGTTTTTTCCCAGTGTGGGAAACAGAAATAGAGAGAATACATTAAGCAAACGCAGGTATTATAAATTTTAGACCTAAATAAATATTAAGTCACGTAAATGTACAATACCTCAATGGAAACCTAATTTTTTAAGAAGGACATTTGAAGATACTAAAAACCCCCCATTTTTTATTCTTGGAATTAAGTTTTCGAGTGATGACAAGAAAAATTTTTTAGTTATTTATTTTAAAAACAAATAATAATTTTGTTCTTCTTTTTCTTCTTCTTCTTTTTCTTCTTGTTTCTGGCGCGGTTAAAGTGATATGAATAAGTAAAATATTTAATTTCTCGTCTAAAGAAATATGAAAAAATTACGGCGAAATTCCAATAATTTTATTTTTAAAAATGACTCGAAATAATTTCATATGTTAACCATTAATAAGTATTTTCTGATTGTTTATAAGACTTTAAGATATGCATTATTATTATTATTATTATATATATATATATATATATATATATATATATATATATTAGTAGTAGATATAATGCTAAAAAAAATTATAATTATGACGTAGCAAGACAATACAAGTAAATTAATCAACTCTGAAATCTATAATAGTAGCTAATGTCGGAACACAGCTTCCCGTTGATCAGCGAAGTTAAGCGGCATTGGGTGTGGTGGTAGTTGGATGGGAGACAGTCCTCTGGGTCCAAACTATGTAGCGACCCGTGGTTCGGATCCCACATCAACCTATAACTCCCATCCGTCATATGACCTTAGAAGGCGGGGGGTGGGTTGAACAACCCCATCATTACACTTTTTTCTCGATGGAGCCTCTTTACACATTTATGAAAATAAAGCAAGATAGATTTTCACTTAGCTCATTCTTAAAACGCTCTCTCTCTCTCTCTCTCTCTCTCTCTCTCTCTCTCTCTCTCATATATATATATATACACACACAGTATATAAATATAAGGCTGAAAAAGATGACCAACGCCCACATAAACATTATGAAAATTTAATATACGGACGTTTCTGAGGTTGTTACCCTCATCAGTAGCCAAAAAAAACACTGACAATAATACTTTGCATCTTTATTTTTGTTCTCTGTTTTTAACTCTGTATTTTAACATTAACCTTCATTTAAAATTATAAAATTAACAAACGTAACTCTTTCCCCCTCCACTTTTGTTGGGTTTTACTGTAAGTCTTCAATTTAACACAAATTGTTAATTGTAGTAAATATTTGTTAAATTAACCTTTCGACAATTTTATTTAAGTTAATATTTTATATATATATATATATTATTTGTTTATTTAATTACCCACTGATGATGGGAGTTTAGCTTTAGAAATATCTGGATATTAACCCTTTCGTTCCGGGTGTAGCATATAAACTACACGTCCAATTTACGCTCGGATCCGGTTGTGGTAAATAAACGAACTCCTAATTTTCTCTGAACTCCGGGTATAGTTTATAAACCAAGGGTATATCCCTCTCTTTCCACCCACTCTGGGGTTGAAAATGGGGGGAGGGGGATATATGTATTATAATTATAATTCAATAATTCGAATTCATATAATTCATATAATTTGCTTCATATAATTCATAAAATTCGCCTGTAGTGAAAGGATTAAGTCTTTATAATGTTGACGTGGGTCTTGATCATCCTTTTTAACTTTAAATATCAGTTTCTTCGGAACACTCTGTTGTCTTCGACTTTATATATATATAAAAGCTACGTCGTGACCACGTTATGACACCTCCTTCCTTTAAATCAGCAATGTTCAGCGACATTAGGTTTGTTTAATAAGTGGATGGATGACCATTCTTTGTGTTGCGTTCAGACGATGTAACAACCCGTGGCACCTCGGGATTTCGTACCTTTTATTTCAACTTAGAAATAGGGAAAAAAATTAATTTAACGAATTAAAAATTTAGCTAAAAAATATATTAAAAAAAAGTACCAATAGGACTGCGTGTCAGGGTTAAAAAGCGCCAAGTCAACATAGAGATAAACATAGACTTGGCGCTTTTTAATCCTGACACGCAGAAGCGTGGAAACTATTGCATTACATTTCTGTTTAATGACATTTAAGAACTTTTATTTAAAAAATAGAAAATAAATAATAATAGGTCTAATAATAATAAATAATAATAATAATTGGGGTTGTAATAGCAACAAAAGTCATGTAACGCAGAGGACCAACAGCTTTACGTGGAATCCGAACCAACCACGGGTTGCACATCATCAGAACGTAGAGGACAGTTACTCATTCAGCTATTAATCAGACCCAATGTCGCTTAACCTCGTTAATTCTAACTGGAAGCAGCGTTGAGACATGGCCATCAAGGTGAATCCCACAAAATCATCAAAGGACAGCATCAATACATTAAACGCTACTCAAAGGACTGATCATGCCAGTTATTTTTAATCCGATGCACTTGCAATTCCTTAATTAACCCTCAGCTACTATCGTTGGGTCAATTCTGACCCCAGTGGCGGTCCTAGCTTACATGACGCCCTGGGCGAACCTCACCTTCAGCGCCCCCCCCCCTGTTCGCCAACACACACACATTCGAATCCCCCCAAAATAAAGGACAGACATAACTCTTTCACAAAATAACTTTTTATTGGACTAATTGTTGGAACTTCAGAACCAAAACAAAGACTCAAATTTCTGAATTTTACAAATCCTTCATCACGTAAATAGAATAACTCACTTAAGAGAATGTAATTATGATACTATGAACAGGAAAAATACAAATTAAATTGCACAACTGCCATAAATAAACTAGAGAATCAAATTTCTAAATTGTACAAATGCTCTATCACATAAATATTTTATTTTATTTTTTATTTTTATTTATTTCTTTATTTATTTATTCTTATTTTTATTTTTATTTTTTTTGCAGGCGCTCATGCCGCCCCTCCACAAATGCCGCCCTGTGCGGCTGCCCATATTGCCCATATGAGGAACCGCCACTGTCTGACCCTGAGTACATTTGTTTATTTTATCATGGGAAATAATGATAGTAGTTAAGAGTTAACTTCTTCCTCCATGAAAGGACAGAGGGCAAAGTTGTCCCGGAAAATTATGCTGCACTTCATTGCAATGTTTATTACAAACGATAAGTAAAACTGCAAGAGACTGTGATTTAACTTTTTCCATGAGTCATGACTTGTCACCTTCACAAACATCCTCAAATTTATTCGAGATTGGTTGTCTTTTGGCAGTTGCGTGTGTCTGTGTGTGTGTGTGTGCATAGGCGGAGTTACATATAGGCAGAGTAGGCACCTGCCTAGAGCGTGGCAAATTTTGTCTTATTTCAAGCTAAATGCCTTTCCTTTGAACCTTTCAAATGTTCCGCGTGATGATTCCTTATTTCACGAAGGTCAAGCTTGTCGCCCCTCCTCTCGAGTTGGCCTGGTGAAGTAGTGAGTTGGTTTCTTGTATTCTCCATCTCACACAGCCAGGTACGCCCGACTCATCGGGGATTGTTCTGAGCCAGGCGTCCAATCTTCTTTTGAAGATGTCCACTGCAACACCACTCGTGTATATCGTAAATAAGACAAAGAAAATAAAAACAGAAACTAAATAAGTTATAAGCACTAACAAATTAAATGAATTCACAAATAAGTTTTAAAATAAAAAAAACCAGCAAATTTTAATACCAAACTAGCGATATCAAATGGCACAACTACAAGCCACTGTAGTGACAATTTAATTGCCTTAATCCCTGCGTAGGGGCGGCAAAATGTTAAGTACGCCTGTGTGTGTGTGTGTGTGTGTGTGGTGTGTGTGTGGCCTGACAGTAAATGACAAAGAGGATAGTGGACTCCTTTGCTGTAACTCTCTACCCCATGCAGTAATTGCTTGTTATTTGTATCAGTTGAGATCGATGTGGTCAATGATTAGGTTCTTTTGTTTCAATTTGTATCGGTTCTTCGTGCAGTTTTCAGCGAACGTCTGCAGCTCGGTGGGTAGCACCGTTTCCCTGAAAGCGAAGTGAAAATGCTGAGGTCGAGGGTTCGATTCTCGATAATGTTAGCAATAACGATGTAGAAATTTAAGCCGCATTAAACACTTCCTAAATATCAGTAAAACAAATTTCATGATTTTTACTAATAAACGAAATGTGTATTATGATGAACTAAATGTTGATGAAATCGCTGTAAAGGAGTGTACTGTAACAAAATTACACCAAGAAATTTTGTTACAGTACACCCATTTACAGCGATTTCATCAACAGTTAATTCATCAAGAGTGTACTGTAACAAAATTTCTTGGTGTAATGCTGGACAGACAAGAATTTGCAATGGAGTGATCATGTAAATTATATCTCAATAGCGTTGCTATAATGTTTAAACTTAGAAATTTAGTCCCTTAAAAGGTTTTATTAACTCTGTATCACACTTTTGTACTTCCTTATATAACGTACTGCATCCTTGTTTGGTGAAATTCTGCTAACAACGCTTTAAACCAGGGCTTCCTAACCTTTATCATGAGCAACCCCAAAAATCATGTTCACATATTTCACGACCCTAAACATTGGTTGAAGTTTATATATAATCTTATGTTACAGGGAATCTGTGTAACTAGGGATTTCATGAAATCCCTAAAATGTTCAGGGATTTCATGTAAGGTTAAGTCGCGATATTTTCGTTAAACCTACGGGAAAATTATTGAATGTCCGATTAGGTTAATTGAATACCCGGTAAGGTCAACTGTACGCCCTTGACGATTAGTTAAGTTAAGTCGTGATATTTTCGTTAAAACTAACGAAAATATCACTACTTAACCTTACATGAAATCCCTGAACATTTTAGGGATTTCATGAAATCCCTAGTTACACAGATTCCCTGTAACACATATGATGTATATATACAGTACTTCATAAGCACAGCGTTTATTATGCACGAGAAGGGCCCGGATTTCCGCTGTTACACACAACTAGTCATGATTGATCAATATCTTGTCGGACGACCATAGGAAGAGAATTGAAACTAAAATTATCAGATCGTTTCGCGACCCCAAATATGATCTTCGCGACCCCAAGGTTGGGAACCTCTGTTTTAAACAGTATCTTTGTCACCCAAAAACGAGCAATAAGGCGCAATCTGATGCTGATTTTCGTGATAATTTTAGTGCATTTACTTAAAGAGCTTAAACTACTAAAGCTCAAAGATGTAATCAAACTAACATATTTTATCTTCATTTACGAGTGTAAGAACAAAATCATTAACTTCTTTACACAGGAAGGAGGGGCCAAGGGCCAATGCCCGCAAAAGCGCCCCCCCCCCTCCCCACTAGAAAGAGAGAGCCAAAATTCAGGTCCAGGGTTTTTGAGATGCCCAGACACTCTGCGTTTGAAAAAGATTGAAGGTCATAGACAGCAGGGGGAAAGATGAATGGAGGAAGACTGTTCCAGAGTTGACCGGCTGAGTAGATGAAATATTTTCAATGAGTAAAATCATCAACTTACAATGGGTAAAAATAGATATTTTGTAACTCATCAAGAAATCGACTCATATCAGACCAGAAATAGATCGAAGCGTGTTATACCTCAATTTAGATTGTCTTCATCTCAAAAACTACACAATTTTCATTGGAGTGAAACTAAGGAATGATTTAAATGCTAAAAAAAAATATTGTGAACGTAAATTCGTTTAAAAACAAGCTGAAATCTCGATTAATAATGGCATACTAATAAAAATGTAGGAATAAATGTAGGCTACATTACCCCATATTCATCTCTCGTGTCTAATATTGATTTCTTTGTATGGTATTGGTATCATACTTTCATTAGTGACTTTGTATTTGTTTTATATCTATAATAATAGACGAAAGCGCTGAGCATCATTCTGTGTTTCCTTTCCTTCGTGGTTTTATTCATCATAAGTATTTTTCATGTGTTACTTTCGTGAAATAATTTTCATATATATATATATATATATATATATATATATATATAATGTAAAGAACGACGCTTGTGTAGAAGAGCGTTCCGCACAAGATGAGGAGGGAGAACGGACAAATGAAAAACGAGGTGTGTATATATATATATATTTATGTATATATATATAATTAATATACTTATTCATGCTTTATGTATTATTAATTAAAAATAAGGATCACCTGAAGATCAGGGACCCCCCCCCCCCATGTATGATTGTTTTTTGCTTTAGAGTACCAAATATAATAATAAATTAAATTGAATGCCCGGTTAGGTCAACTGTACGCCCTTGACGATTGGTTAGGTTCAGTCGTGATATTTTCGTTAGTTTTAACGAAGATATCATTTTGGTAATTGAGGCTGGGGGCCCTGATCTTCAGGTGATCCAAAAATAACTATCTTTTTCTATTTTTAATTAAGAGCCCAGTAAAGCCTAAAGCTTAAAGGCCAAATTAAATAAATAATACAATTTCACAATTATTTATTTAATAAAACGATAAAAATTGTAAAATTGTATTTAATTTACCAATAAATATACGATATATACGATATACGATACGATACGATAACGATACGATAGTTGGCCTGAGCGCTGTAAATGCCCACCTCTTAACATTAACGTAAAAAATAGGTTTATTAAATGGTTTTCTTTTAATTTAATTGATTTTTAAGGTCCAAATAATCATTTTAAGCAGAAAAAGAAATAGCGAAAATGATAAATTCATTTTTTATTAATGAATGGGAGTTTGTATAAAGTAACGCAAGTGAAGAAACAAATCCGATTTGAACTGGTTTAATAAACTAGTTTCAACTTGTTTTTTAACTAGTAAAACCAATTTCAACAACTTTTATATACCTTCCTATCGAATATACAGTTGTTATAAAACACATGTTGTACATTACAGTTGTTGTTATAAAGTACAAGTAATAAATATTATTACTCGTCCATGTTTACTCGCGTTAATATAATTCAAATCGGATTTCTCTCTTCACTTGCGTTACTTTATACACACTCGGTACTGTCATTAAGCACAAATAACAAATCCATATACACTACTGTATATATATATATATATATATATATATATATATATATATATATACAGGGTGTCCATAAAGTCACGCATCATAGGAAAATACATTTATTTTGTTTATTTATTTATTTAGTTTTTATCTATTTCGTTCGAAATGATTCCCACCGATCTCAAAACATGTTTGTAAACGAAAAAGCAGGTTTCTCTGAATGTTCCTCAACATATTTGGCCTGATGAAGACATAAATAAATACACATTGTTATGTTCCTATGATGCGTGACTTTATGGACACCCTGTGTGTGTATATATATATATATATATATATATATGCTGAATAAAACCACGAAGGAAAGGAAGCACAAAAAGGTGCTCAAGCGCTTTCGTCTAATGACATCCTCAGGAACACTGAAGTACATAAAAGGTTACGGCCTATATATAGGTTACAGAAAGAAAAAAATAAAAAATAAATAAATAAATAAATAACATACATACACACAAACATATATATATATATATATATATATATATATATATATATATATATATATATATATATATATATATACATATCTACGCATATATATATATATATATATATATATATATATATATATATATATATATGCAATAAACAGAGAAGTAAAAATAAAAATTAAAGGATTAACAAAGAGGCATACAGATTTGTAAGGAAAAATATCGATTTTTAGCACAAGATCAAATGAATTATAAAAATACAAATTTATACTGGAAATCTGCCCGGGTTTTAACACTTTGCCTTTTATAGTGAAGTTTCGATATATATAAAAATAAAATGAAGATTAAAAGTTAATAAAGTAGCATAGAAGTTTACCAAAGATTTAGCGTCCTACCCTTTTTATCTAAATCTGTTTTGAAGGAATTCAAAACAACAGGATCGAGTTGAAAAAGACCTTTGCTTATGTTGAAGTTATTTGAAAGTTGGATAATGGCAGACTCAAGAATATTTCTATTAACAATGTTGCTAGAGTGAAATAAACTGAAGCATTATTCCAATCAATACAATGGGATAACTCTGACAAATGGACAAAAAGAGCACTGGACAACTGTCCTGTTCTAACGGAATATTGATGCTGTTTTATACTGTGTGCAAATCCTTTCCCGTCTGACCTATGTAAAAGGAATCACATTGTTTACACCCAATTTTATAGATAATGCCTGAATTATTGGTAGGGCTATTTTTTTACTATGATATTTTCACAATATTGTTATATGAAAATACTACATTAATATCCAAAAGTTTAAGTACATTAGCAATGCCTAAAAAGCCCGGGAAAAATGGAAGTACTAAATATTTTTTGACAAAGTACGAGTGTTATTATTGACACGATAGAAAGTTCGTTTTGCCTTGTTGAGACAAGATTCCATAAACGCAGATGGATAACACAGATCACTTCCAATACCGTTGATTTTTTCCAATTCGGCATCGATGTATTCCGGACTGGCGATCCTAAGGGCGCGGAGAAACATTGATGAAAAAATGGCCTTCTTAGTGGGGGTGTCATGTCCCGAGTAAAAGTGTACGTAGGACAAATTGTTTGTTGTTTCCGATAGATACTAAACTTAAAACCTGGGCTTTCCCTATGTACACGCACATCCAAAAATGGGATTGAATTGTCTTGTTCCACTTCTAAAGTAAACTTAATGGAGGGGACTTGATCATTTAACTGAAGGAGGAAGTTATCCAGGTCACGATTCATGGGCCAGATACACAAAATATCGTCGACGTACCGCAACCAAGGGATGCCAACCCCCAGGATTCTCGGAATGTAAGTAATTTCGAAAAACTCCATATAAATATTGGAGAGGAGGGGCGATAAGGGGTTGCCCATGGCCATCCCAAACACTTGTTGATAATACTCGTTATTGAAAGTGAATTTACAGTCTTTGATGCAAAGTTTAATAAGTTCCAAAACAATGTGTGAAGGTAGTGGCAGGTCATACTTATGTAATTCTTGGGAGAGAAAGTCAAGCATATCATCAATCGGCACTTTTGTAAACAATGAACAAACGTCAACACTGATCAATCTATCGTTAGTTTCAGTACGTGCATTATTCAATTTTTCAGTAAGATCCATGGAATTTTTTACATGTGAATCAGAGATAGTTCCGAGAATGGGGGACAAGACTTTGACAAGCCATTTGGAGAGTTTATAAGTAATAGAGCCCACCGAGCTAATAATAGGGCGCATAGGGTTGCCAGGTTTGTAGGTTTTAATAAGACCGTAAAGGTAGGGCAGAGAAGGTGAAGTGGACATGAAAAGCGGAATTAAGTCCTTATGATCTTTGAGAATGCGTTTCAAGCCACTATTAAATGATTTGATGACGTCATCCTGCGGGTTCTTCCTAAGTTTGCTGTATGTGGCGGGGTCCTGGAGAAGCTTGTTCATCCTTTAATTTTTAATTTTAATTTTTACTTCTCTGTTTATTACATATATATATATATATATATATATATGTGTGTGTGTGTGTGTGTGTAGATATGTATGTTATATATATGTATATATGTTTGTGTGTATGTATGTTATTTATTTATTTATTTTATTTTTTTTTTTTTCTTTCTGTAACCTATATATAGGCCGTAACCTTTTATGTACTTCAGGGTTCCTGAGGATGTCATTAGACGAAAGCGCTTGAGCACCTTTTTGTGTTTCCTTTCCTTCGTGGTTTTATTCATCATAAATATTTTTCACGTGTTACTTTCGTGAAATAATTTTCGTATATATATATATATATATATATATATATATATATATATATAAAGTAAATTTTTGAATAACTAGGGTTTAGGGGACGGTGAATGTATCGTGTCAGTACTGTGTCAAGGGTAAAATTAATTTTTTTTTGGTATTTATCAGTTTGTAACAGAATAAAACTGTTATAATTTCCGTGTCTTCAATTCTGTTTATATTTTCGGATGAGTTCGTTTTGAATATCGTAGCTTATATATTTTTGCTCTAATACCTGGACTTACCTGTTCAGATATTAAGATGTACCTCAAAAACTCATTTATTATTTACCTTCCCTCGTTGAGAATGCTCGAAGGAGAGTTACTTTCTGTTCTCATATCTGCTTTCATAACCTGCTTCATAAGACCAATTGTGTGAGACTGACCAAGCAATTTGAACTTTGGAGGTTTGAAGAATTCTTAACTAGTACATGAAAGATTTTTTCCTTCTATGTTCTTCAAGGTTTCCTTCTTTCCAGGTTCTTGATTTCGGGTCGCGACAATTTCTTTCTGGCTAGCCAACCATTCAAACGGGTTTTAAACTTTACTTTTACAATTTGTGAAGGAATATTTTGGTATTTGTTCTCATATTATTATGTGTTATGTGGGTCATGTCGCGTTCCCTACTAAAATGAAGTTAAGCGATATTGGGTCTGGGTAGTAATTGGATGGGAGACCGTCCTCCGCGCTCAGATTATGTAGCGACCCGTGGTTCGGATACCACGTGAAGCATTAGTAGGTGCCCTCCGTTATATGACCTTAGATGTTGCGAAGGAGGTTAAACAACGTCAATAAACCATAAATCGCCATAAAATATAATTTTGTAGTTGTTTCAAATTGCTCCAAGAACCTTCTTTTGTTTCACTCAGTTAAGGTGTAAACATTGATGAGAGTTTCTATTCCCGTGAGATCATCTTTCTTCTGATACCGATGTGAAGAAATTGAACTTAATTCTTTTATGTAGGAAGGATGGGGCCAAGGGTGTATGCCCGCAAAACGCCCCCCCCCCTTCCCCAATAGAAGAAGAAGAAAAACAAAATCAAGGTCCAGGGTTTTCGAGATGCTTGGACACTGTACATTTGAAAGATTGGAGCTCATAGACAAGGGGGAAGATAGAGTGAGGATTGATGGTAACTGATACAGTCATAGATTTTACGAGTTTGTCATGAACTCTACCCCTGATGCAAAATCCTGTTCCATACAACAATTGTATCTCCGAAATTGCCAATAAAATGAGAAGGTGATAATTGGGTTTCCTTAGTTGCCAATAAAAGGGTTGATTCTTTCCCCCAAATGTATTAGAAACGTAAAAGTATTGACATTACATTCTAACTTTGAAGTCCTCTTCATTAATAAACTCTTCGCTGTTTTTTTCGTTGTCAGGATTCGAAGCTGCGTTGAAAACGGTGCAAGGTTCTTGATGGTTGTGAATGTATTCGTTATTACTTCCCTAAAGACGCAAAGTTCACTCGAGATCACTGATGCATCGGTATTGGTGATATCGGCCATTTCACCGATACATCGGCATCGGCCAAATTTTGCCGATACTTTGCCGATACCAAAGAAAAATATTCATAAAATTAATGGAATGAAATGATTATAAAACACTTAAAATTAATTGTTATCTGTAAAACAAAAATGTAAAACAATAAAAATGTAAAAATGTAAAAAATGTAAAAATTAAAAGATTCCAAACGTCTTAAATCGAATCTGATTGAATGACTCACACTTAAATAGAGTCATTGTTCTTGTTTTTTTACAAGGTTTTACGTGTAATACCAATTTGCACGTCGACATTTAGATAATAAAGGCAACGAAAGGCTAGGTTTTTTTGTTTTACTGTATTCCTAATCAACTGCAAAAACTTATCTCGGAAAAATATAATCAATGTGATATTGCAGGCAGCGATTCCGAACCTGTGGTATACGCGTACCACCGATGATACGCGGAGTTCTTCTAGGTGGTACGGCGAGGTTATAAGTAAGCATCTTGCTGATTGCTAATTACCGTCATGACAATAATTTTAAAAGTAATATTAGTTATAGATAAATAGGCCTTAATCTTTCCATGTACATAACTAAAATCAAGATTTTGATTCTGTACAGACGTCAATAAGATCCAGTTCGTTCTTTGTCAGTTTTAGAACTTGCCTTGATGATGAGAATTGTATCACTCCAAACGTTGGATTCGTATTAAAGTCATGATGTATGTTGCTTCCTTGGTCTTCCTTTTTATTATTATACTTTTCAGGTTTTCTAGAAACAAATCTATCGACTCTATTATCAGTACAAAATATGGCTAAGGCGTCGTTCGTATCTCGAAAAATTAGTCGAAATATCTTGAAAAGTTCACAGGGTTTTTTCTTCGTTCGGCCGCAGCAGTATTTTGTAAAATAAGCTTAGAGTGAACTAATCATGTCTGTACGCGTAGATACCTGAAAAATTACTGTTACTCATTTGTTTTTATGGCGTATATAATTTCATAAGATGGAATTAAATTTTGAGTTGCCATTTTGGATATATAAAAGCGTAGTTATGTTCACACTCATTTCAATGAATACTTTTGTAACTAAGTTATAGTCATTATTTCACAACAAGGTGATAAAAATTTGTATGTCACTTCTAAAATTACTAATAAAAAAAGGACATAAACTAAAGTTAATATACAGTAAGGGTGCCAAACGTTGTAGTGCCAGAGGGTCATGTACATAAATCTTATATCCATACATGAATTTAAAACTTTTAAATACTTAAGCCAGTGGTTAATTTATTTTTTAACAATTTCAGAGTGGTACATAGTACTTTTAACAATTTCAAAGTGGTACTTAACAATTTCAAAGTGGTACATGACACTTTTAACAATTTCAAAGTGGTACATGGCACTTTAAACAATTTCAAAGTGGTACATGGCACTTTTAACCATTTCAAAGTGGTACATGGCACTTTTAACAATTTCAAAATGGTACGTGGCACTTTTAACAATTTCAAAGTGGTACATGGCACTTTTAACAATTTCAAAGTAGTACATGGCACTTTTAACAATTTCAAAGTGATACATGGCACTTTTAACAATTTTAAAGTGGTACATGACACTTTAAACAATTTCAAAGTGGTGCATGACGCTTTTAACAATTTCAAAGTGGTACATGGCTTCATGCAGAGTTTGTGTTACGATGCACCACTTCGTCAAGTTTCATCTTCTTTACTGTCAAAGACTCCATGAAGACTTCTTCTATTTGTCCGCTTCTCTAAAGATACTCCATTTGTTTCATTCTTTCCTGCAATGTATTCGTTGTGCCCAATTTCAAAGGTTCCATTCTCTTTAGGGGTTGCCTCCTCCTCCTCCTCCTCCCGGGGAAGTTTCCTTCCTCTTTGATCTCTTCCATCGAAATACTTTTCCCATTCCTTTTATGAACGGTTTGTTTGTTCGGCCTTTTTTATTTGTCCTTGAAAGGAACTTTATCACTGTTGTAATCGCATTTCCTTTCCCTTTATTTGATTCGCAAATACATTTTGATAAACCGCCCACCCAAAAAGCTGCGAAATAAACGGCACGAAAAATACCCAGTTATCTCCCATGCGCACGGGAGTCGAACCCAGGATCTTTTGGATTCTATTTAAAGTACAGTGGTACTATATTTATTCTTCATTAAAGGCAAAAAAGTAGCATTCACTATCCAACTAATTTGAAGAATATTTTAAGACAATAAACCCTTCTTTAGTTCCATCTAAACCAGTAGTTCCCAACGTGGGCGCCACCGCCCCCACAGGGGACGTTTGAGAATCTTAGGGGGTCGCTAGGAAACTGTAAAATTGTTATCTTCTATTAATAAATCACTTATCACTTATCCCTTATCACTTATCCTTATTATCTTTATGAGGGGGCACTAGCAAATATTGATGGACACAAGGGGGCGATGGCCTGAAAAAGGTTGGGAACCACTGATCTAAACTTTCCTTCACAAAACATCTGTAACTAAGACCAACGAGACAGGTTCATCGCATCAGTAACTACAGAGTGGGCCAAAAAAAAGTAAGCCCTTAGCTTCATATGAGGGTAACTTTGGTCATAAGATCTTGAGTGTATATATATATATATTTTTGTTAATGCAGGAAGGAGGAGCCAAGGGCAAATGCCTGTCAAAACGCCCTCCCCATCCCACTAAAGAGGAAGAAGAAAGCCAAAATCAAGATCCATGGTTTTCGAGATGCCTATTATATAGGCCTATTATTATTATTATTATTATTATATAGGTATGTAGTAAGCCTTATTATACACGCGTGAATAAAATATTAGGCTAATTATTAAAATAAAACCATGAACGTTCTTTTCGATTTAATAAGTTATGTTTAAAAACATAGGCCTACTGATCCAAATTTTGAATGTTTGTTTCTTGTTTCAGGAATTAACTGGCTTTTTAAATGCCAAAATATAGTGAAGAACACCTTGTTCTATAAAAATTTGCAACTAGAAAAAAATTGTTGTGCCAAAAAAAAAAAGATAATTGAATTTCCCGAATAGAAAATGGACAAAAAATGGAGTAAAAACAGTGATTCGAAAAATTTATAAAACTGGTGGTATTGCTCGGAAGGAAGAGAGTGGACGGCTTCACCCTGTACGCACTAAAGAAAACGTGAAAGATGTTGCAAACTTGATTTGCAGGTCAAGAAGGCCTACCTGGAACATACAAATCTTAAAAAGAAATTGCAAGAGCAACCCCCCCACTCCCACCCCATTTCACGAAGCACGGTGCGGAGAATCGTCAAGCATGATGTACGCATGAATCTTTTCAAATGAATCAAGGTCCACCAGTCCATGTATCTTAATGAGCTGAAGAAGATAAAGGGCTGCCAACATTTGTTAACAAGACTTCCCGCTCATACTTGTTATCTGATGCTGATTTCCTTGATCACTCTGGTACATTATTTAAAGAGCTAAACCTACTAAAGCTCAATGATGTAATCAAAGTGTAACATTTTATTTTTATTTACGAGTATAAGAACAAAATCATTAACTTACAATGGGTAAATAGATATTTTGTATCTCATCAAGAAATCCACTCGTATCATACCAGAAATAGATCGAAGCTCGTTACATCTCAATTTAGATTGTCTTCATCTCAAAAAACTACCCATTTTCATTGGATTGAAACTATGGAATGATTTAAATGCCGACATAAAAAATATTGTGAATGTAAATTTTTTTAAAAACAAGTTGAAATCCCGATTAATAATGGCATACTAATACAAATCTAGGATTAATGTCCATTAGTAATATTATTTTCTCGTGTGTAATCTAGGATTAAAGACACATTACTTGAGATTGTTCAGTTCTTATCTCTCATGTATAATATCGACTTTTTTGTATGGTATTAATAATACTAATATTACTAATACTTATTTATATATCTATATATTATTAATACTAATAACTAGCTATTTTATTTTTAATAAGAGCCCAGTAAAGCCTAAAGATTATGGACCAAATAAAATAAAATAAATAGTCCAGCTTTCACAATTATTTATGTTATTGTAAATTGTAAAACCAATATATATATTATATATTTTAAAAATTATTAATAAAGGTTTAGGTACTTTCCTATTATCCCGGACCCTAGACTTTTTGCCAGTTGCCAGACTTCAATTTTGACACAGAATATTTTCGTTAAAACTAACGAAAATATCACGACTTAACCTAACCTTACCAACTAATTAGGTTAACTGAATGCCCGGTTAGGTAAACTGTACGTCCTTGATAATTGGTTAGGTTAATTCGTGATTTTCGTTAGTTTTAACGAAAATATTTTGTCAAAATTGAAGTCTGGCAACTGGCAAAAAGTTTGGGGTCCGGGATAACAGGAAAGTACCAAGGTTATTCAATTCAATTCAAATACTGTTAGGCGAATTTGGTTTAGAGACGAGAAAATGTTTCCCGTTTCGAAAGTCCTGTGTCGCCGGAGAGAGACTTGCGAGAGCATCCCACTTTTACCCAGAAAATTTATGGTATACGTTTGCATTTCCAAACTTGGAAAAATCTCTCGTTTTTTGTCGAACCAGAGCCCAAGGTTAATGCTGGGTACTATCACTTAACCCTTTAACGCCAAACGTTTTTGTAGGGTTAAGTCTAAATGCGTGTATTTGAAACGGTACGTATTCGACCCAGTCGGCGTTAGAGGGTTAAACCTTGAAAAGTATTTGCCCGTCATTCGTGATAAATTAGGAGAGCGATTCACCATCCAACAAGACGGGGGTAACTAGTCACACACAGCAAACTCGACTGCATACTTTCTTCGGGCTAATGTTCCGGACTTTATTGAAAAAGAACATTGGTCTCCAAATAGTCCAGATTTAAATCCAATGGACTTTTCCATTTGGTCCTTGCTGCGAGAGTTCGTCTACGACACCCACTCGAAAACGTGACATTATTGCGTCAGACGATCGAGGACGCTTGATAAGAGTTATCGCAGAGCTGTAGCGATTTGCGTTATTAATCAATGGCGCTCCAGGCTAGGCTGAAAGCCTACATTCAGCAAAATGGTGGACATATTTTGAACATTTATTTTTATAAAAATTTAAATGGTACACTTTCGTTTGATATCCAGTAAATGTTGTTTTAGTAAAAACAACAACTAATAAGTTTATTTTCCAACCAACTAATTTAAATTACATTTTCTTCATAGATTTAACAAGATATTTCACTCGAAATTTGGCACTTTTTTGGGGGGGCCTACCCTGTAGAAAAAAATCTAAATAAATGGTAAAAATAATGCATCTTTTGAATTAATTGCAAAGGAATCATCAGTTTACACACACACACACACATTTCACAATATATATATATATATATATATATGTGTGTGTGTGTGTGTGTGCATATATATATATATTTTTTTTTTTTTCAAATTAGGTTAAGGTCTGAAAACTTGAAAATCTCTTTATAAGTAAAAAAAAAAAAAATTCCCCCTCTCCCCCTCTGAGTAATTAACTAATTACATTATCGTCTGAGTGTTTGAATTGGTTAAAATTTGAGAATATGCCCGGGCAGGAAACATGATTTCCTTGCCAATATTGGGCGCGCGTGATAATAAAAACTAAATAATAAAAAATACGCCAATAAAAGACGCATTTATTGCGTAAATTGACTGCAAGGATAACTAAAAAAAATTTTCTTGTGCGTATTTATTTCCGACAGCATTCAAAACGGTCCTAAAAAAATCTATTTACAAATTTGTTTACTCACAAATTTTTTGTTTTCAATTTTTGTTAACGGTTTTTTGAAGTAATTAATTTGTTAAACAATATTATTTACTGTATATATATATATATATATATATATACCTTACCTTACAACCTTACAAAGGTTCCGTGTGATGATTTCTCATTTCGCGAAGGTCAAGCTTGTCGCCCCTCCTCTCGAGTTGGCCTGGTGAAGTAGTGAGTTGGATTCTTGCGCTCTCCACCTCACATAGCCAGGTACGCCCGGCTCATCGGGGATTGTTCTGAGCCAGGCGTCTAGTCTTCTTTTGAAGATTTCCACTGCAACTCCCTTCGTGTTTCTTAGGTCTTGGGCAACTGATTAAACAGTTTTGGTCCTCTCACTACAAAACTATTTTCTTTCAGGGTTAAGGATGTTCCCTGTCTCGCCTTCAATTTGGGAATACGACACAGTCTACCGCTTCTACTTTCCATCGTTGTTTGGGGAGTTATGGGATTCAGAGTAAGATTAGGGACTAGTTTTCTCCATTATTTTCCAAGTGTAAATAATGGTGTATCTCTCTCTTCTCCTTTCCAGTGAATATAGGTCTAGTTCTCGTAACCTTTCCCAGTAATTTAGTTCTTTGCACCCATTGATCTTGGCTGTGAAGCTTCTTTGGATCCCCTCCAGCTGTCTAATGTCTTCTTTTTTATATGGGGAAGTTAGGACCGAGCAGTATTCTAATTTGGGTATTATCAGGGTTTTCAGTAGAGGAATCATTACATTCCTATCCCTTCGTTTAAAAGTTCTCAATATCTGACCCGTTATTCTCTTTGCTCTGTTTACTGCTATCTATTTTGTGTTTCAAATTTCGCATCATTTGTCATTACAACCCCTAAATCTTTTGCTCTGGAATTTCTCTGAATTTCCTGTCCATTTGGGGTATAATTCCATGCACTTTAGGTCTTCTCTTTTTCCGTACCGTAATAGCTGAAATTTCTCGGTGTTAAACTTCATATTGTTGTCTTCAGTCCACTTGTAGATTTTTTTATGTCGGTTTGTAGAGATCCTATGTCTTCTGGGTTTCTTATTTTTCTACTGATCTTTGTGTCATCCGCAAAGGATGTTACTGTGCTGTCTCTGTTAACGTCCTCATCTATGTCAGTTAGCATGATTATGAAGAGTAGTGGAGCTAATACTGTTCCTTGTGGTACTGAGCTGAGGACCTCTGATTCTGATGAAGATACTCCTTGTACTGTAACGACTTGCCTCCGCTCACTAAGGAAATTATATATCCATTTCCCTACTTTTCCTGTTATTCCCATATATTTCAGTTTATGTATTATGATTCCGTGGTCACACTTGTCGAACGCTTTAGCAAAGTCTGTGTATAGTACATCATAGTTTTCATTACTTTCAAGTGAATCAATAATGTTGTTGTAGTGTTCCATTAGTTGTGATAGGCATGATCTGCCAGATCGAAACCCGTGTTGGTTATCATTGAATTTTTTCTGAGTTATAATATATATATATATATATATATATATATATAGGCAAAATTTATTGGCCCACAAAGATTCGAACCCGGGAGACCTTAGATTCGGAGACTTGGGCCGTTAACCATTAAGATACGACATAATAAAAGTCAATAACATCCTGGCAACATTTCATAACCCGAATAAACCCATAACGCTTTCAATCCTGAGGTGTTTGGCGTCTTAACCCCCTGCACTCGAACTCGATGGTCAGCGACCCCATCTTAGAGTCAGAGAGTCCGGGTTCAAATCCTGATGGGGGGGGGGATTAACCCTTTAAAGCCCGAATTTTTTGTCGGGTTATGTTATGAATGCGTGTATTTGAAACGTTACCAATTTGTACCGGTCGTCCTAAAAGGGTTAAGTTTGCATATACAAAACTGCAATTTTATGTGTTTATATTTCCATCTAATGTTAATTTCGTGTTTGCCAGAAAGGTGTAAATTAGGTGTCCATTGCTCGAATGCAGCGCCAACGCCATCTGATCGACCTGACATAAAATTGACACCTTATTTCGTGGGTTGAGTTAGGTTGCATTACGTTAATATAAGTTAAGTTTTTTTAGAGTGTTATGTCTTGTGAAATATATATATATACACAGGGTGGCCCGTAAGTCCCAATCGGTTATAATTAAAATGAAAATCCATCTAGCGGACCTCACACTGACGTAATCGATTAGTAAGGAAAGACTATTTGTCGAGATGGTCATAATATTTTGCGCTTTGAATAATCAATAAATATTTCTAAGCTTATTATAAACTTTTTACTTGGTTTGATTTTTTGTAGTTTCTCTTTAATTATAACCGATTGAGACTTATTGGCCACCCTGTATATGTATATATATGGAATGAGCACGCATGATTTTGCGTAATGCAAAATTACTGCCACTACCAGGATTCGAACGCAGTATCTCTTGAGTAAAAGGAGAGGACGCTAACTACTGCGCTACTACCAGGTAAGAGTTAGTACAACCTGGCGCATATTTCAACATCCTAAGGAATACATGTCACTTTCGCGTTCATGGATGTTTTTCGTGTTAATTGCTCTGCGATATTTCAAATTCCTAGTACAATACTGGGGTCCCATAAAGGGAATATCAAGCATTAGCACAGATGATTTTGCAAAATACAAAATCATTCCCACAAGGATTCAAACCCAGGACCTCTTCAGTAGAAGGCAGGGCGCGCTGACCACTATGCTACCAATTTGTAAAATTTAGTGCAACCTAGCGCATATTTCAACATCCGAGGAAACAAACAACAATTTCGTGTTCAGAGTGTGTTTTTTTTCAATTTTCTGCATTGGAACCAATGGCAGCATTTCATTACAGCAAAGATTTAAAGGAAATACAACCACTGGCTTCAGCGCAAGGGGGGATGAGGGGGTTGACATGAAAGCGTGTTGAAAGGACGCTGAAATATGCGCCAGTTTGTACTAACTTTTATCTTTTCATACTAGCGCAGGGGTCAACGCCTAAGTCTTCTACTCAAGATGTCCTGAGTTCAAATCCTGGTGGTGTATAATATATACAGAGGGGGTCCAAAACTCCCAATCTATTTTGCTGAAATAATGATATTTTTATTTCATTTTCTAGAGGCCATAGATGATGAGGGATGTACAAGAACGTGTGATGGTAGTAACACTACGTATCCAAGGGAAGAAGTGCAAAGAAATTAGAGATAAATTCGAAAAAGGATTTCACAAACCAGGACCTACAGACAAAGTAATTTGCCAGCTGGACAATAAATTTAAAAGAGCAAGATCTGGACGTCCAGGTACCTCTCAACAAAATACCGAATTGGTAAGAGATGCCTTTGACACAAATTGTAGAATGTCAACTCGCACGGCATCACGTAGACTGAACATACCGAAAACGACTGTTCTAAGGATTTTAAAATCAACATTAAAAAAGAAAAGTTACCATATTGAAGTGCTACATGAGTTACTCGAAGAGGATTATCCAAGACGAGCCGCCATGTGCACAGAATTGATTGAAAAAATTCATACCGAAAACTTATTAAACCACATTCTCTTCAGCGATGAGGCGACATTCCACACATATGGAAAGGTTAATGGACATAATTGCCGTATCTGAGCTAGTGAAAAACCAACCGAGTTCTACGAATGGGAGAGATTTTCATAAAGTTAATGTCTGGTTGGGTATGACAAAATCAAAGATTTATGGACCTTTTTTCTTTGCAGAAGCTACGGTAACATGGCCAGCTTATCTTGACATGCTTCAGTAGTTTCTTGAATCCCAGTTTCGTTCAGATGGCATTCTCGACACTGTTGTCTTTCAACAAGATGAAGCTCCATGTCACTATGCAAACATCGTTCGGGCGTACTTTGATGAGCTCTTACCAAATCGCTGGATTGGAGGTCGTGGAAACAGGCCCTGGGCAGCGCGATCTCCGAATTTAACACCATTAGACTTGTTTACGTGGGGCTTTATAAAGTCTGAGGTTTACAAAACAAGAGTTACAAACGTGTAGGCTCTGCGAACCCGCATTGTGGCGGCAGTCGCTAAAGTAACCCCAGAGATGCTTGAGAATGTGTTCCGCAATGCAGTGGACAGATTTGAGATTTCCAAAGATATTAATGGTGCTCGCGTCGTATCTTAGACCTTCATAATCAAATATCCATCTAATTATATTACTACAATTTTACCCTAAAATAATATTATTTCAGCAAAATAGATAGGAACTTTTGGAACACCCTGTGTATATTTAAAAATAAAAATTCATATGGAATCATTTCATTGTTAAAACTTAACCAACGTACAAGGTCGCGGTTAATTTTTGATTTGTCATTCACCATTCTATTAATTATTTTTACAGTGTATGGAAACCGGTTCTTTCAGGTTTCGGTTTCCGAACAAATTTACTTACACCTTTTTTCTGATGTCAAATTGACCTTTCTAGCAACACTTTTTACTTACATAACCTCAATTTTTTTTCTTTAAATGATAAGCAAGATAATTATCGTTAAATTTAACAACAGTGTCATTCCGAGTAATTTTCCAACTCTGTCTTTCTGAAAATTTTGAACTATTTTTATTTGATGGCCACATAATTTTGAGTTTCCTTATCACTGCATCTTAAATGCATCTACGAAACTACGAAACTTGTCTCTTCTTCCGAACTCCTAAACGTTTAATACTTTCCTCTCTAGATGGCGCTGCTTACCATTGACAAAAAACAATGACAAACCAAATTAAATTAGCTCCTGAAGAAGTTACGAGAGCGCTTGCAATATGCCAACTACATATTAGCATCATGGAAGCAAATAACAATATTTTTAAGCACCACTAAATTTTTTTCCTTATGCAGGAAGGAGGGGCCAAGGGCGAATGCTCGCTAAAACGACTCCCCCCCCCTCCCTCCCCATAGAGGAAGAAAAGAGCCAAAATCAAGATCCAAGGTTTTCGAGATGCCTAGACACTCTGCGTTTGTAAGATTGGAGGCCAGAGACAGGGGGAAAGATGGACTGAGGAGGGTTGTTCCACAATTGACCGATTGAGTAGGTGAAAGATTGAGCATAGTGATTAACCCTCGCGTTAGACAGTTGGACAGAAAAGGAATGAGAAAAATGATTAAACGTATTAACATTAAAGAGGGGAAACATTAAACGCATTCTTTCGGCAAAGATAAACCCTCTAAAAGTGCCCCTTTAGGGATTTGGGATTTCAAAAAGTGCCCCTTTTTAGGGATTTGGGATTTCACCCTAAATAAACTGCCCCCAAAGACCTTTTATTTTTAGTATCCGAAAGGTAAAAATGGTTTTCTAATTAAAGAAATATACATAAAGCGTGTGTATATATATATATATATATATATATATATATATATATATATATATATATATATATATATAATGTGTGTGTGTGTGTGTGTGTGTCAGTAGGTTTTGCTGAATTAAATATAATTCGGTTATAAGAATCATCCGCATCAAGCTATCATTATATTATTGCTCAGACGTGATTCTTATAAACCGCTACAGATCTCTCTCTCTCTCTCTCTCTCTCTCTCTCTCTCTCTCTCTATATATATATATATATTATATATATATATATATATATTATATATATATATATATATATATATATACAGGGTGATTCAGAAACATGTTAACACTTATATGGGAAAGAATTGTAGATGTCATCCAATCAGTACCATCAGAGATGTGCCTTAGGCTCTGGAAGCAACGTTTGACCGCTTTCATACATGCGTGGATATCCGTGGACAGCAAGTAGAGACTGTATGAAGAGACTGTAAGTATAGATTGTAAGTAGAGACTGTATGAAGAGACTGTAAGTATAGATTGTAAGTAGAGACTGTATGAAGAGACTGTATGAAGCACTGTTCGCATCACAAAAAAAATGTTTACAAATAAATTGGAAATAAAAAATAAAACCCCATATAAGTGTTAAATTTTTTTTAATCACCCTATATATATATATATATGGGAATGAACTCAGAATGGTCCCCTGAGTTTTTTATGATACACACAGACAGTGCATGGAACAAGGAACTCTTCTGGGATAATTAAATCCACTATAGTCCGAATAAGTAATGGTAAATGACAAACACCATAGTTTTTCTTTTTCATGATGCTAGCCTGACGTGGACAACGGGTCACTCGCAAAGAGGTCCCTCTTTGCGAGAGAAGTGTGTGTTTGAGAGCATGCTGGACTGCTCACAAGGTAGATGAGATACGGAAAAAATCAGCTAAGGAGAACAGTGACAGGAGAAACGGGAGTTCCAGTACTCCCTGTCTCCTGCCTGACGTCCCTCCCAGGAGTACTTCCTCGGTCGATTGGTGTCGACCAGGCGATCAGAAATTATGAAGTCCTCGCCTAGATTCGATCTCACGACCTCCCTATCAGCAGCCCAGCGTCTTAACCACTAGGCTACCCAGGGTACCCATTTACCTACCAACCAATTTTTTTTTGGTATGGAAGGATGAACAGCTGAGTTTGCTGCTCGTCGGCTGCCGTCACCGGGTCTCAATCTCAGGGCCGGTGGATTAGTAGTCAGTGATGCTAACCACTACACCACCGAGATGAAAGATTGATAATACTGATTAACGATATATATACTGTATATACTGTACCGTACATGGATTTTCTCCTAGGGGAATCTCAGCCCAAAGATGAACTGAATACCCATCAGATAAATACATGTTTATTTAATTTTTATCCGTAACTTTTAACTGTAATTTTAATCGTAACTTTTATTTTATTTTGTTATTTATTTTGTATTAGTTACAGAAGATGGAAATAGAAGTTTCCGAAACTCTATCGCTATTAAATAAAAGTATATTTATGTGGCGGTGATTCTTCTATTTATATATATATATATATATATATATAGAGAGAGAGAGAGAGAGAGAGAGAGAGAGAGAGAGAGAGAGAGGGAACATCTTTAACCAGGAAAGAAAATAGTTTTGTTGTGAGAGGACCAAAACTGTTTAATCTGCCCAAAGACCTAAGGAACACAAATGGTGTTGCAGTAGATATCTTCAAAAGAAGATTAGACGCCTGGCTCAGGACAATCTCCGATGAGCCGGGCGTACCTGGCTATGTGAGGTGGAGAGTACAAGAAACCAACTCACTACTTCACCAGGCCAACTCGAGAGGAGGGGCGACAAGCTTGACCTTCGTGAAATGAGGAATCATCGCGCGGAACCTTTGAAAGGTTGAAAGGTATATATATAATATACCGGGTGGACGAAAAAATACCTGGACACACTTGTTTTTCCTACAAATTTCAAACTAATCAAGCTAATACACCCAAATTAGTACAAGATGTAGCCAATAGTATGGTTATCATGTGCTAAAAACCTCAGTTAATTATCTTTGGCCGTTTCTCAATTATAAAAATTTAACGACGAAACAAACAGCGAGATTTTGTGAAGCTGATTACGCCCTTGGATGTGTCAGATGTTCGCTACAAAACAAGCAGTTTACGCATGGCGAATTGGTGGCTACATGGCGAATTGGTAGGCTAGCAGTGTCAGATTTCTTTAAGAAGTGTTGGCTGATGGAATGTTTTTTCTTATTTTTTTTCTTGTGGTGTTAATTAAAATTCTATCGTAATGGTTTTAAGTAAAGCAGATTTAGCTGTTATAAAGGCGTGTTTTGCCGAGAAGGGATGGAGTGCTAGAAAAATAATTAAGGAATTTCCGGGAAAAAATTGGAAGAGAAGTACAGTACAATACGTAATAAATAAAATTAGACAATCAGGGTCAACTTTCGCAGAGAAAAATGGCGAATAATTTAAATATTTCGCACAACAGTGTCCTAAACATAATGAAAAGTAAAGGAATCAGATCTATTAAAAGAGTGAGTGTCCCCAGAATAACAAAAGAAGCCATGGAAAACGGTTGGAAAGGTGTAATTCTTTGTACAGGAAATTAATTTAGCAGACATTAAACGCACGTTTTTTCAAGATGAGTCCGACTTTACATTAACTGTATCAACAAATCGACAAAACAACCGAGTCACTGCATTAACTTCAAAATCGGAAATCCCGCCAAACAGTCTTTATCGTCCAATTTCACGATTTTCCAAGAAATTAATGGTATCTTGTGGTGTTTCTTACAATGGAAAGGCCAAATTATTCTTTACTGATCCACAAAAAACAAAATGAACTCGCAAAATTACATTGAACACCTCGGAGAACTTTTACCGGAATGCTAAGACTTGTACCCGAACGAAGATTTTATTTTTGTTCAAGACAATGCACCATCTCATTCAGCCAAGGCAACCCAAGAATTTTTGATGGCGAACATTCCTGAATTCATAAAAAGTGAAGAATGGCCACCAAATTCTCCTGATTTAAATCCTCTGGATTACTTCGTGTGGAATGAGCTGAAGTCATTGGTGTACCATGGTCGCATGGAACCATTTTCAAACCTGGAAGCACTTAGACAAAGAATTGAGGTTGTTTGGCCTAAGGTGTCGCAAGACAAAATCAAGTCATCCATAGATCAGTGGAAAAGAGAGTACTGGCCGTAATTCAAGAAAATGGGGGGGCCAATACGCGAATATAACATCGATTTCAATAGGGTAAGTTTTATATGAGTTCCATTGAAATTTTTAGCACATGATAACTATACTATTGGCTACATCTTGTACTAATTTGGGTGTATTAGCTTGACTAGTTTGAAATTTGTAGGAAAAACAAGTGTCCAGGTTTTTTCGTCCACCCGGTATATATATATTATATATATATATATATATATATATAATATATATATATATATATATATATATATATATATATATATATATATATATATATATTAGCAGTAATTATACTGTATATCGATAAATATACATTGTAATATATGTAACAATAGGGATCTGATAAAAGTGTGAGGGATTTAATCGGAAACAATCAAACGTGACATTCTTATACAATACATTTCCTTTAAATGACCTCGTTCATGCTTGAGTGAGCTATCTGATACTGCAAATACAAGAAACAAAAGAAATAATAATGGTCACAGATTTTTTTCAGTTCCTCCTCAAACAACACCAACCTTCCAAATGAAGTCTTGCGTAGGAAACAAATGAAGATCGTAATCTACAAATTCTACGTAATGACTGACACCAAATGAATACAATGGAGTTTACTTTTTTAGAATTATTAGGACCACGTTACGTCATATTCGCATTGTTTAATACATTCATTATACGGGTATGACGTGACCACGTAGTTACACCACTTCTTGTAAGATCAGAGAAGTTAAACATTTGGTTTGCAGTTGAATGAATGACTGTCCCCCCGTGGTAAGATGATGTAAGGATTCTTGGTTAGCCTTCTACGTTAAACTGTAGGTCTTTATGTCGTATTATGACCTTGGTTGTTAGAACGGAAACAAAAAACACGCAATTAACAGTAACAGTGTTAAAGTTAAGTAGAGAGAATGTGGTTCTCTACTATTAATTTTATAAGTAAAATACAGTACAGTATACTTTTGTTGACTTTTGTTTTAACGACTCAGCAATATACTGAAAAGTCTCGTGGTAAAACTCCCCGTTTCTTACCAATATTTATTGGTAAGAAATACGTAAGGATGTTTGCTGGACAAAGAACTATTTGAACTGACTGTACGTTATAAAAACCGTCTTAAATAAGGTCCATTTAGTTGTCGAAACTATCATTTTTAAAATAAACCATTAACTAACGAAAGTGGAATATATCTAATTTAGTCATCCCACAAAATTCAGTTTTCTATAAAACTTTACAATTCTAATTGAAAATTGAAATTTTAGTATACAATAATATACCTGTATTCGCCTTATCTTAAATGAAATTCATTATGAAATTCGATAATTATATAAAGAATGACCTTGTAACGTTATATAATATATATAAAAGTTGAAAAGAACTTCACTGGATAATCTTGTTAAAATATTTGGAGCAAGTGTAGTTTACGTCCGCCTGTGGTGCCTAGTGTAGTTTACGTCCCTCTGTGGTGCCTAGTGTAGTTTACATTCCTCTACATTATCCTAGTGTAGTTTGCGTTCCGCAACTTTGTCCGCGTTTACCTAATCAAATAGAACGTTAAAACTAAATATATATATGATAATAATACGCAGTTTCTATCCTGTCTGGACCCATACAAAGAAATACAAGGACACCCAACAACAACAACAGAGCGGCTGGTCCCTACGAGGCTGCCTGTTCAAGAAAGAAGGTTAAAAGATGAAAGAAAATTTGAAGACGGTGAAAGTTTGAAATCAAAGCAAAGAAGAGAGAGAGAGGTTGAAAAGGAAGGAAAAACGGGAGCTATTGAAGAATAGGGACCTCAGCCTTCTTTAGTTAGGCTTATAAGGCTAACTAACGAAAATATCACGACCTAACCTAACCAATCGTTAGGTTAACTGTACGCCCTTGACGATTGGTTAGGTTAGGTCATGATATTTTCGTTAGTTAGCCTTATAAAGCTAACTAAAGAAGGCTGGGGTCCCTATTCTTCAATAGCTCCGAAAAACGTTTAAAGATAAAGTAAAAATTTTAAATTAAGGAGTAGGGAATCCGAGTGAAAATTCTACAATACTTCTACGCTCTAACAAATGCTTCCAACTGCGGGGGTTTTAGGCAAGATAAGTATCTAGTCTCATTTTAAAGGATTTGATCGAATTACTTTGAACTACGTTGGTTGGCAATCTATTCCACAAATTAACTATACGACTGAAAAAAAATGTTTAGCTTCATTAGAATTAAAATGTTTACCTACAAATTTGAGCCCATTACCGAGAGTTCTATCTGCATTTCTGAAGGTGAAATATGTTTTGGCTTCGACATTATCAAAACCTTTAATCATTTTAAATATCTGGATTAAATCTCTTCAAATACGCCATTTTGCGAGTGAGAATAAACTTAACGTTTCTAAACGGGCAGCTAGCCCATCGCTGCACTCTCAGTCTCCATTCTCTCTAGGTCCTGTCGTAAATATAGGGACCAGAACTGAAAGCAGTATTCCAGGTGGGGGCGTACTAAGGAATTATATAATGTAAGCAGTGTTTTCTCAGACTTAAATTCAAATGATCTACCGATAAATCATAAAATTCTATTTGTTTTTCTGACCGCTTCGATACATCGCTTATTCGGTTTAATGTAAACAAAGTAATTATTTTATTGCAATTGTATTTTCATTGTTGATAAATTATTTCTATTATTATAAATTGTTATTTATTAAAATTGGCAGATGTCGGCTTACAGACAAGAATTTTGAATGTGTAATGTTTGTAAAATGTAATGATAAGTGCTACACTTAATTATATCAAAGTATGTCCCATGTCAGTTACACTAATTTGCAGCCTGCTATTGCAAACCAAACTGCTCAATTGTTTCCTTCCTTTTATTCTGAGTACCGGTACTGTATTGTGTAACTGCTGATCAATGAGAATATTTTCTTTATTTTCAGAATTATTACGGATAGCGCGGAATGCAGTGAGCAAACAGTTGTGTTTTATTATTTTCATTCAAACTTGGATACCAATATTCAGTTATGGATAAATATTAATCAATAAATTAATCATTACCATTATTAATTCCTTAATTGTTTAATTTGAAATAAACTTACGAGTATGTAGATCTGATTTAAAGATTTTTATTAAACTACCTATAAAAATGTACTTGTAATTGTACTTAAGTACATCATTATGTAATTGGACTTGGACTTAAGTATTATGCAAAAAACTCTGTACTGGTACTTGTACTTGTACTTGAATTTTCCTTTAGTACTTGTACTTGTCCACAAGTACTACTACCGCCAGTACTTGAACCCATCCCTGGTACACACAGTATACACAATATTAGTGTGTATACTGTGTATAATATTTTTTATACAGATAACATTTGGTAAGGTGTATAAATAAAATAAGGGATTTTAACGGCATTTCAACAGATTTTAACGGTATTTCAAGGGATTTCAATAGTATTTTCAACGGCATATCAACAGGTTTCAACGGCATTTCAACACATTTTAACGGTATTTCAACGGCATTTCAACAATTTCAACGGCATTTCAACGGGATTTCAACATATTTCAATGTTTATAATTAAATGAAAAATAGGCAGTAGCACAAATTTATCGATATACCAAAATGTAACACCAAGTCTAAAAGAAAATGACTCACTTGATCATTTTTAAGCATATTTTTAAAAATATTTTAAGAATGAAAATAGCTATACTTAAAATATAGAAGAAAAAAATATAGAAAACCAACAAAATATAGAAGACCAACAAAATATAGAAGACCAACAAAATATAGAAGACCAACAAAATATAGAAAACCAACAAAATATAGAAATTTAGAAAACCAACAAAATAGAGAAAACCAACAAAATGTAGAAAACCAACAAAATATAGAAAACCAACAAAATATAGAAAACCAATAAAATATAGAAAACAACAAAAACATTTCCACTTTTTACGACATTTAAAGAATGTCAAGAAAACAAAACCTGTGATATAGCTTCAGATAAAGGAAAAAACTCTAATAACATCGAATGAGGCCCTCCTAGGAAGAAGTGGCTAAGCGACAAACGTTCAGAAATTATGGCGACTTTCAAATTTGTACAACGTTTAACTGCGTTTTCTGGCGTTTTTTTACTTTTTACGCTTTGCCGAAGCGAGATTTGTTAAACCCACTTCGGTATTTTAAAGCGACTTATGGTCCACCCTGTATATATATATATATATATATATATATATATATATATATATATATATATATGTGTGTGTGTGTGTATATAAATATATATATATATATATATATATATATATATATATAATATTATATATATATATATATATATATATATATATGTGTGTGTGTGTGTGTGTGTATATATATATATATATATATATATATATTATATAATATATATATATATATATATATATATATATAGGAAAGGGAATGAACTCAGAATATACCGGTATATATACAGGGTGGGCGGAAAGTAGCTCCCTATTTTGGATTGGTAAAAAAATACGTATATTATCCATTTATTTCAGAAGAAATAATATGAAAAGGTAGGCATACATGGTAGGTTTTCTCTAAAATTCAATGTGGGCTCCAAATCTTTCCACCAGCTTCTGGAGCCGCCCAGGAATGGTGTCCACTGATTTTAGCAGGAACTCCGGCGGGATGGAGGACATGACTTCCCGAATTCGGTCCTCCAGTTCTTCCAATGTCCTCGGTTTGGTGCGGTAGACTTCTTCCTTACCACCCCAAAGAAAGAAGTCGCACGTGTGTCAAGTCGGGGCTGCTGGCTGGCCATTGATGTGGACCACGACGACCCATCCAACGCCCAGGGAAGTGGGCATCCAGCCACTCACGGACAACAAGAGCGAAGTGCGGAGGGGCGCCATCTTGCATAAATATCAGATCGTCGATGTTCTCCCATGTGCTGACAACCGGCCAGACCTCGTTTCGCAACGTAGTAAGGTACCGCTCAGCATTCATGGTGTTGCGCAGAAGGAACGGGCCCACAACCTGATCTGAGGTCATACCACACCACACCGTTACACTGAACCGATTCTGCCGTTTTTCCGCGGTAACCGTGCGACTTCTTTCTTTGGGGGTGGGTAAAGGAAGAAGTCTACCGCACCAAACCGAGGACATTGGAAGAACTGGAGGACCGAATTCGGGAAGTCATGTCCTCCATCCCGCCGGAGTTCCTGCTAAAGTCAGTGGACGCCATTCCTGGGCGGCTCCAGAAGCTGGTGGAAAGAGTTGGAGCCCACATTGAATTTTAGAGAAAACCTACCATGTATGCCTACCTTTTCATATTATTTCTTCTGAAATAAATGGATAATATACGTATTTTTTTACCAATCCAAAATAGGGAGCTACTTTCCGCCCACCCTGTATATATATATATGGATAAAATGTAAAAATATATGAATTCTAAAAGAAAATAAGAGATAAACACATCATAATATTAATAAGTCCCCCTCTCACAACCCTCGCTTTTGCACAGGGTGGGCCACAAAAACTGAATTGAGACTTGGGACTAAAAATCTACGCTTTCCGCTCATAACATTTCATTACACCTTATGCCTAATTTTTAATTTTGTCAATATAATTAATGGCTAACTCCAAATTCATCAATTATTTTGATGGTTAGAAAGATTTTTTTCTGTATTACACTGTTTATAGTTCGGTGAAGTCAGTTTTATATAAACAAGTGTGTGTGTGTGTAAAATGATTCTAAAATACATAGATCAGAAGAAGCTCTTACAGAAATTATAACTTCAAAATTATTCATATTCAAGATATCGCCACACTGTGACACATGATCGCGTATAGGAGATGGGTCGGATCTACACGAGGGTTGGTTCGTATGAGGGGATCGTCCAATATGGTGTGAAAAGCGTGAATGAAGGGTAATGCTTGGTTGAGCCCAAGTATAATGCGTGTTTACAGCATTTCTAAACAAATAAACAATGGACAATCGCATACAATTAGTTGGTTGGTTAGTCTTTAAATCGGAACAATGACCTGAGCGTGGACGGCTTACTTAAAACTATCTGAAAAGAAATCGTCGGGGGGGGGGGGGGTAAACACCTTTAGTATTTTTCTCACTTCCATTTCTCAGACAGAGGGTCGAAATAAGGACGAGTAAAGTAGAAATTTTCCTTAGGCACTGTATAACAGGCACTGTATACAGTAGACCAGTGGTGCTCAAACTTATGGCAATCATGTGCTATTTTATGCCATTTTTTCCACAATGTAAAACGTAATGTGCCACTATGACTATGTCAAATAGGCCTACATTAATATACTTTTTTATCTTGTACAATTTATATGTGCCACTATGACTATGTCAAATAGGCCTACATTAATATACTTTTTTATCTTGTACAAATAAATTGCATTATTAATAAAGCAATAAATGTCTTGTGTATTTTATAACTATATTTTATGTTTTCTTTACGGTACCTGCATTACAAAGCCTTGTTTACTTGCTTCCCTCAAGCGAATTTGTCAAATATGACGCACTTAACACATGAATGATAATTATTCAGTAACTGAATTTTAAATTTTATTGCGCAAGCGCTCCAGACAGTCTTAGAAGAGTTGCCAATTACCATACTCCGAATCCGAAAATTCTAAAATTTCTTGCTTACGCGAGGGCATTCTGGATTCAGGCTGGTGGAGCATTATAACCATTGATTTTTTATTTGCCTTGATGAGTGTCCATGTGCCATCGTCAGAGTCACAATGTGCCAGGTTTGGCACGTGTGCCAGGGTTTAAGCACCCCGGCAGTAGACTGTATTTTTCAGAAGTTATTAATGTTTCTCAATACATGACTTTGGGAAGCCATGATTATTAAAACTTTTTTTTTAAAATTTGAATTCTCGATGAAAAGGAGTCAAAAGAAAACTATAATCCAGTGGTTCTTAATCCCTGGGTCACGACCCAAAATTGGGTCGCCAAGCTATTTTGACTGGGTTACTAAATTATCATTTATCCCTTATTTATGTCGAGCGGTGTCCCAATTGGGTCGCTCGAATGTAGAAGACGACGATGGACTATGAATTCCAGAGGCGGTCCCCTTGGTTTGAGTCGGAGTTGTATCCGAAGGATGATGGACAACGTCACTCTCGGGTTAAGAAAACTCCACAAAAAAAAATCTCTGTGGAGGTGTCGTGTCTCACGTCGGCACTAGTGGACGCACCAGGCTCTCACGCCTTGCAATAAAATGTGTGTGGGTTCCACTAACCACTCTTACCTCGAATCGTTGTAAAGTTTCGGAAGGTTACCTTCAAGTGCTTCCTGATTCCGTTTCACGAAATCACCGGAGAAAATACTGTTTAAACTGAATTGCGCGGTGAATGGAAACGACGAAGTTCACTTTAACATAGTTTTTATTAATCTCACTTCGATTACACAGTCCTTTTGGTGAGGACAATTAAATTTGGTTAAGTTTAAGAAAAAAAAATATAAAGGTTATATGATGCTCAAGGTGAGGTCAAATACAGAATAAATCGTAAAATTAAGTAGAAGCAAAAATGTATAATTTATGCCGCTGTTTCTTAAAAGCGATATGCGGCAAAGTTTATAGCTTGCATTTGATTCGACTTTAAATTGGAGGTAAGTGATCAGGGCGAGGTAGTGCCACTGCACAATTAATCACAGAAGTAATCACAGAGCCTCCGTGGTTGGGGATAATAAGAGGGCAAAGAACCTCGTTCCCGACGCTCTCTGGGTTTTTTAAAACCTCGGGGTAGGCGGAGACGAGGTAGCTAAGGGTTACCCTCTTACGGGAGGAGTTTAGCAGCAAGCGCCTATGATAGTTTCCGACATTCAAGTGAACCAATCATGATCGAAATAGTTTCTGTGGAGCTTGTGTTTTTCTTTTGATAACACTAGGCAACAAAGATTTGTTACAGAAGACCAAATAGGTGCTCCTAGCTAATTTCGGTATGCTGATTTCAAATCTATAATTAGATTTTTTCTATCACGTCTAGATTTTGTGTAAAATGCAAATCACTTTTAGTAAAATTTTCTACCACGTCCAGATTTTGGTTTTAATCGGCTTAATGCCAGTAATATGAAACTTGCTTTTCAAGGTTAAAGCAATTTTTTTTGCCAACTATATACAAATTCGAACAATTTTGATAAATAAAATTTATCCCGAGTTGGCAACACTGAGTCAAGAGCATAGTAACAGGCAACGGCCCAACGGTCAGTCGCTACGTGACAGTCAAGCAGAACGGTTGTTGAAGCTCTCTGCTGATGAGCAAGTGACAGGTTGTGGTGACTTGTGTGTTTTTATAGCATTTGTTTTGTACTACGGTGTGTATTTCTTTTTATTTTGCACATCGTAATAATTACTTTCTACGTTTTTTCAGATATTGTATGGTAATTCAAAATGGCATCAAATAGACGTACTCGTGTAAATCACCCAGACAACTTCTGCTTTGTCTGTGGACAATATACACCTAAGCCACAACGTAGAAACATAACAACAAAGATTAAACTTGCCTACAAGTGTTATTTTGACTGTAAGTTAGGAGACCAACAGAGGGACTGGGCACCACATATTTGCTGTGCACAGTGCAATGCAATGTTAATAGCTTGGATGAATGGTAAAAGAAAAGCTATGCCGTTCTCAGTCCCCATGGTTTGGCGTGAGCCGAAAAATCACTTCAATGATTGTTATTTTTGTTTGACAAAGATTGCTGGTTTCACGAAGAAAAACAAATCAAAGATCACGTACCCAAACTGCGAATCAGCAATGAAACCAGTACCACATGATGAAACAAATCCACCACCAGTTCCACCAGCAACGATAACAGACAGCAGTTCATCTGAAGATTCTGCTAGTGATATAGAAACAGGGAAAGATGGCATATATGTTCCAGATGCAAATATTTCCCCACATTTGTTAAGTCAAGCGGAGTTAAATGACTTAGTGCGCGATTTGGAATTACCAAAAGAAAAGGCAGAGTTGCTTGGTTCAAGACTTCAAGAATTTAATCTTCTCCAACCAAACACCAAAGTTTCCCATTTCCGCCATCGCCATTTGCAGTTTTCATCATTTTACTTACAGGAAGAAAACGTTTGTTTCTGCCACGATATCAGTGGTCTGATGCAAGGGATTGGCTGTCGCTATGATCCAAAAGAATGGAGACTGTTCATTGACTCTAGTAAAGCTAGCCTTAAAGCTGTATTACTGCACAACGGCAATGAAAAACCTTCAATACCTGTAGCACATGCCACTGGCCTTAATGAGACTTATGAATCGATGAAACTGCTGCTAAGACTCATCAAATATAAAGACCACACATGGAATATTTGTGGCGACCTTAAAGTTGTATCATTACTTCTTGGGTTACAGTTGGGCTACACAAAGCATATGTGCTTTTTGTGTCTATGGAACAGCAGAGATGACAAGAACCACTACAAAAAACATGATTGGCCATCTAGAACTGAACATGTTGTTGGTAAATACAATGTGAAACACCCAGCACTTATTGACCCTCAGAAAGTACATCTTCCACCACTTCACATTAAACTTGGCCTTATGAAAAATTTCGTGAAGGGTATGGATCATCAAGGTAGTGGTTTCCAATATTTAAAGGATAAATTCAAAGGAATATTGACAGATGCTAAGCTAGAAGCTGGAGTTTTCACTGGACCACAGATCCGCAGTGTCATCCACGACTCATCGTTTCCATCTAACCTAAATGAGAATGAACTAGGAGCATGGACATCTTTCGATGAAGTTGTCAAAATTTTCTTGGAAACCACAAAGCTGAAAACCACCGTAAACTCGTCGAAAACATGCTTAAATCTTATGAAATAATGGGATGCAGAATGTCTTTGAAAATTCATTTTTTACATTCTCATCTTGACTTCTTCCCGGCCAACCTTGGGGCTGTAAGTGACGAGCATGGTGAGCGCTTCCACCAACAGATCTCAGTTATGGAAAACAGATACCAAGGTAATTTCAACCCAAATATGATGGGAGATTATTGTTGGTTCCTGCAGAAGGAGAGCTCGTCATCCTACAAGCGACAAAGGAAGAGGACACACACCAAAGTTTCACTTAAGAACAGGAATTTGCCTTTCAGTAGTAACAACAAATACTAACGCGCTTTGGGTGGATGGTTGGGCGCAGGGGTGGTAACTCCGCCAGCGGAATTCCGCTGTCTGTCTTAAGCCAGAATAAAGGAGGAAAGACATCCCTGTTCACTAATTATTTAAGTATGCTTAACATAAAACGTGGCACGGAAAAGTAGCTTAGACGGCTTTCGTAATAGAAGCGGGTGAGAAAAAAAAAATGAAAAATAGGGGTTTTCGGTTACACAAAATCTGGACGTGATAGAGAAATTTTGATATCAGATCTGAAATCAGCATCAGCGCTTTAGTAGGAATCAGTAGTTCACGTGTCTGTAACAAAAAAAAGTTGAAATTTGTTGCCTAGTGTAATAAAGCATAATTGTAGGATCTAGAGGCGCCAGGGGGGCGGCGTGAAGATAGGGTGGAACCCGTACAAAAGGGAATCGATTGGGAAAGAAGTCATAGAGCGTAAATGAATCTTATATTCGAAACCATCAATTTGCATGATTTTTTCCGGAAGAAGATAAATAGTAACCAGAGACAGCCGAAATTTGGTGTGGAAGTGGATTAGGCTAAGAGAAGTCGGGCGGTATACAGGTTGACACAATTATGCTTTATCTATGGGAATGGTACAAGATTTTAGTAAAATTTACTAATAAAAAAATGAAAGACGTGTTTATAGACGCTCGCCTTACATCGCGAGATGCTGATAACGACGGAGGTGAAGGGGAGATCGAAGAATTCATGCGGTGAGCATGTTTTCATATACATCTCGCATTTCATGATTTATGTTGAGATTACTGGGGGTTACGCCGGGTTACAAGGGGCACTTCGGGTTACCGGGGTTACTGCGAATTACATGGGGTTACTCCGCGTATGAAAGATTGCACACTCTGTGATGTCAGAACTTCGTCTAGAGTCTAGACGAACTCGTTTTGAACCGTAGAGTTTTACACTACGGGACATTTATGTTATCCCTAAATCATTTTATCATTAATTATTTATTTTATTATCTATTACGAGCGAACTGTTTGAAGGCATGGGTCGCCTAGCCAGAATTTGGGTCGCAGCCTAAAAAGGTTAAGAACCACTGCTATAATCTCCTCATATATGCCCTCAATAGGTTGGTTGGTTGGTTTGCGATAAACCGAAGTAGAAAAATGGGAACCCCTCCTTGGGAACCCCTCCTTTCCCCCTTAACATCCAAAAGGACAGTGCTTAGTTGTCCTCTAGCTCCATCATAAACTTAATATTTCTATGTTGATTATTCAGATATTATTATTATATATATATTATATATATATATATATATCATATATCGGGTTAAAAGAAGCTATAACGAAAATATGTTTCTGTTCAGCTCCGGCCCCGCTGAGAGCAAAATCCATGCCCGGACGTGGTATTTATTGGCTGCAAAGGAAAGAAATATCAACAAATGAGAGAACATTTGCGCCTGAATTAACAAAGAACGATTGATGGTCCACCTCATTTTCTCCAAAATACCCCCTCCCCCCGACACACACACTCCCCCATTTATAATGGGTATCATTGGTTAATGGGTATATAGTCGTTCTTTTCTTTCCTTTAGTGGGAATCGCATCAGCATTTAACTCGCATGCAACAACCGAGGTCAGCATCTGCAACAACCTTTCTCTCTGTGTCCTTCGCGCAAACGCTGTTTACACCTCATCAGTTCATTGCAGGATGTCGACACTTTCCTATAATATCTTCAAAAATTTAAATTAGGGTCGTAAGTTCCCCCCTTCTTTATATTATTATACTACAGGGTGTTCAAAAAGAAACGCAACTCAGAATAGAAAAGAAAAGGGGTTAGGTTATAATGATATAGGCGGGCATCCTCCAATGGGGTTGCGTTTCTTTTTGAACACCCTGTATTTTACCTAACACATTTTTTTTCATTTATTACAATAATAATAATAATTTTGTAAGTATTTTTAAGAATTTCAATTAATATTTTTTACTTTTCTCCGATTTTAATAGCCTTGACCTATGACGTCATTAATTAATTAAATGAAAAAAGTAGCGTCCTTATCAATCTTTATATATATATATATATATACACACATTTTATAGGTCTTTATTATTATTATATAATAACAATGTCCAAAGACCTTTCTTCATTGGGTAGGTCACATAAATTAAGATGGAGAGTCAACTTGTTTTTACATGTGTGTATTTATATGTGTGTATTTACGTGTGTGTATTTATACGTGTGTATTTATATATGTATATTTATATGTGTGTATTTATATTATATTCATTTGTCAAAATGATGTTATCTTTGTTTGTAGGATATAGTAGTAACAGTCATACTAAATTTAGGAGGGCCAGAAACTGGCACAGTGCTCAGGCCAACTCGCGCGACCCATTGCTAATAACTCTCGTATTATTACTACCAGCATTATTAAGATTCGAACCCCCCGATCCCCTTGTCTTCATTTCGCTCATAGGGAAACGAAGTTATCCACTGAGTTTACCCACTGAGTTACCCACTGAGTTTGTAGGTGATGACCTAGAGTCCTAGACTTAATTGATAATATCTCTGTAGGGGACCATGTACTTCTCCACCATTGATCATAACAAAAATAACACTTGGAATTAAAGTTAATGGTCATAATTAAAGTTAATGGTCATTCCGTGAACCTGGAATACATTTCGGGTTTCAAAAGAGCGAAATTTCGTGACATGAAATATTTCAACGTTCCACCCATAGTTGGGATGAAAGTCTATCGCGTGATGATATTAATGGCGCCTGAAATTCTTTTTATAATTATTTTAAACGTTTAGAATGGAGTAATATCCCATTACGTAAAAGAGATTGGCGAAGTCTGTTAAACCAAAATGGTGGAATGCCGAAATTAAAAGTAGCTTATCGTTAAAAAGGAACGCAGTACTTTGAATGTAAAGAAACATATAATTTGTTCAATGAAAATGTTTACAAGCTATTGAGAAGCGAAGCAAAGATCATATCAGAAAAAGTAAGCATAACTATGAGCTATATTATACAGTGGCGGCTCGTGACTAAAAATTCTAGGGGTGCTGTCTCTAAGAATGGGTTGAAATAATTACTGAAATAAAAGGATGAGCATTGAGCAATGAATAAAAGTTTCAAAAGTTATTGAAAAAGTTATTCAGTGAGCTCATCCTTATATATTGTTCTTGATTATTTCAATTGTAAAAAAAAATTTAGGGGTACTGCAGTTCCGCAGTGCCTACCGACGAGCTGCCACTGGGCCTATATATTTCACAGTAACATTGTGAAACTAGCGATATCACGAAATCCCTGAAATTTTCAGTAATTCGCGTAATTTATACCATGATACAAAATTGACAAAAAGTAGATAATGACCTAACCTAACCTAACCTCTTATTGGAAAGAGAAAATACTTTGAACATAAGGAAAACCAATTACTTTGAATATTGGTATTCAATTTATGAAACCAAATTATTTTATCATTTTACTTTGTAATAAAACTATTTAACATCATTTTAGCTATGGTATTGACCTACAGGGGTCACCATCTTAACCATGTAAACCATAAACAAAAATTCGCGTGCCCACCAAAGTTTATGTATAATTACACCAAATTATAAACATTAAGTGTATTATTTTATATTAATTTTTTTAGATAACAATTTCTATGCTTAGGCGTGCTAGGCACGCGTGCCATAGGTTCGCCACCAGTAGTATACGAGTAACAAATTCTGGTACTGGATATGTTGGAGTGAGCTAAGGAAAAGTATTTAAACAAATCTGAAACGTAAAAATATAAAAATTACAAGTTTTCCCATTAGATTAGTAAAATTTATGAAGGGAACTGATTTTTTTAAAATATCGGCAAAGAATCGGCATTGGCATCGGCTAAATTTTGGAATCGGTACATGATTTCCTTTGTATTCTTTTGTATATCGACATTTTCTCACTCGCCTGTAATAGTTTCAAGCAGGTTTGAACGTGTTTCTCATGATAATGACGCACTCTTTGTTTCATATATATATATATATAGTGTGTGTGTGTGTGTGTGTGTGTGTGTGTGCATATATATACCATTCAGTCACATAAAATGGGATAGATGGTGTAGGAAAACGTTGTCTATTTCAACTTTCGTAATGTTCTCAGTCAGTCGTAAATAGAGACGCCTCGTCAGAAATTCCAGTCTGGTAATTGACCTTTGATTTGAACCCACATCTGTGTGTTGGTTTAAAAACTATCATAGTTGTTTCATATATATATATATATATATATATATATATATATATACTGTATTTTTTTTTACGTAATACCAAATTTATTCACATTTCCTGAACAAAAGAAAGCTTTTTTTCAAATAATGTGAAAATATTTTTCCATAAAAGATTGAGTGTAGATAGTCTGGTTTTGGTATAAAAAAAAAAAAAAAAAATTACTCGTTTTTCACGACAAACCTTGAAATGTAAAGGATCGAACCCTAATTTTTCTCTCTTCGCTGAAAATACCACGATATCGATTCCTGCAAAAAAAGTGTGCTACATTTTATACCCTCAAAATTCGAGTTTTTAAAAAAAAAAACTTTTTTATTTTATTTTCAATGACGTTAACAATATTGATATTAACGTTCTATGACGTAGATAATTAGAATAATATGTTGGAGTTCCGCAAGGAAGTTATGGGAATACCAAAGGATAAAATTTGAAGAATTTAATTTGCAGATTTTGAAAGTGTTTGAATGACGTCATTGTTTGGGTAGAAAGAGTGTTTCAATAAATCATACATAAACCTATATATATATATATATATATATATATATATATATATATATATATATATATATATATATATATATATACAGGGTGGCCCAAAAAAGTCTGTTGCCCCGAAAAGAAATCGTTTAGAATGCGTTGGGGCAAAAGACTTTTGGGCCACCCTATATATATATATATATATATATATATATATATATATATATATATATATATATATATATATATGCGTTGGGGCAAAAGACTTTTGGGCCACCCTATATATATATATATATATATATATATATATATATATATATATATATATATATATATATATATATATACATACAGGGTGTCCCCAAAAAAACTATATACTCTTTATAGCATCATATATTTTATAATTTAAAAAAAAAAACCAAACAATATATTGTTATAACAATTGCCAATGAAAGGTAAATTAGTAATCTAAGTGATCAAAATGTTATAGCGAGTTGTTTGTGTATAAAATTTAATTAACTACGCCAAGTGCTCAAAATGTTCTCCGGCGGCATGAATGCACTTTTGAATGCGTCGACTAACTGATTCGCAGACATGGACTAATGTGGATGCTGTGATGGTCCCGCACTTTTCCCTAATTGCATCCTTAAGGTGTTCGAGTGTTGCGGGTCTTGTACCATAAACTGCATCCTTCAGGTAGCCCCACAAGTAAAAATCAAGTGGAGTCAAGTCCGGTGAACGTGGAGGATACTCAACGCTTCCTCTTCGTCCTATCCAACGGTTAGGCAACGTTTCATCGAGGTACCTTCTGACATCACAATGATAATGAGGGGGGGCTCCATCTTGTTGAAAGTAAAAGTCGTCGTTTCCAAACAACTTCCGAACTGCAGGTATAATTTCTGTCCGCAGTATGTCGAGATATGCGGCACCGGTAACTGTCCCATTAAAGAAAAATGGTCCAACCAAACACCTGGATGATAAACCACACCATGCTGTTAATCCTGGTAAATTAACATGTTTGTCCACATAAACGTGTGGATTATCAAGTGACCAGTACCTGCAGTTGTGTCGATTTACTGTGCCATTCAGCTTGAAGGTAGCTTCATCAGACCACACGATTTTGTTGTATTGAAAGTGCATTCCTGCCGCCGGAGAACATTTTGAGCACTTGGCGTAGTTAATTAAATTTTATATGCAAACAACTCGCTATAACATTTTGATCACTTAGATTACTAATTTACCTTTCATTGGCAATTGCTATAACAATATATTGTTTGGTTTTTTTTTAAATTATAAAATATATGATGCTACAAAGAGTATAGTTTTTTTTGGGACACCCTATATATATATATATATATATATATATATATATATACTACAAACTCAGAATGGTTCCCTGAGAACAATATATGTTAAACACAGACCGTGCATGGCACAAGGAACTCTTCTGGGAAAATTAAATCCACTATAGTCCGAATAAGTAATGATAAATGACAAATACCATAGTTTTTTTCCTTTTTCATGATTTTAGCCCGACGTGGGCAACGGGTCTCTCGCAAAGAGATCCCATAAATATAGCTTCCCTCACCAGCTATCTGCAAAGCAGACAGGATCCAGCTTTGGGACGTGGATCTAGGGTTTAAAGCAAACCTAGATCCCTACACTCAGAACCTCTATATAAGTAAAAGACTCGTTGCATTCACGTCGTGTTGAATAAATCAAAGAAAAAGGGGGTAACTATTGTATTTTTAGCCAAAAAAACCAAAACTTAAACCTCAACCGGGACATTGAGCGTCCACTTTTCAAGGCACGAAACACGTCCGGTTGAGGTTTAAGTTTTGGTTTTTTTGGCTAAAAATACAATAGTTACCCCCTTTTTCTTTGATTTATTCAACACGACGTGAATGCAACGAGTCTTTTACTTATATAGAGGTTCTGAGTGTAGGGATCTAGGTTTGCTTTAAACCCTAGATCCACGTCCCAAAGCTGGATCCTGTCTGCTTTGCAGATAGCTGGTGAGGGAAGCTATATTTATGGGATCTCTTTGCGAGAGACCCGTTGCCCACGTCGGGCTAAAATCATGAAAAAGGAAAAAAACTATGGTATTTGTCATTTATCATTACTTATTCGGACTATAGTGGATTTAATTTTCCCAGAAGAGTTCCTTGTGCCATGCACGGTCTGTGTTTAACATATATATATATATATATATAAAAGAGAGAGAGAGGATGAAAAGACTATCACTCTTTATGTAAATATTATAAATTATACATAAATTATAAATAAATATTATAAATTATAAATAAATTATAAGTAAACATTATAAATTATAAATAAATAATAAATAAATATTATAAATTATAAATAAAAACAGATGAAGCAAATCAAGTTTTTTTATGACATTAAGTTTGTCATTAGATATACCATTTCATACAGTACCCACAAATACCCATTTTAATGCCATAATAAAACCTTTCTCCCTTCTTGAAATGGGTCATAAATCTAGTACCTGATCCCTTTTTACTTCAGGCATCTTAGATCTTTAATTGTACCCTTTCTCAGTTTCAAATGCGACGGTACCACGCATTTGTATCGTACTCTATCGTAAAAGGATATACAGGGTGATTGTTTTATTCGAGGATCCTTAATAATAGCTGTCATGGTTTCATGGTTCACGGATAAAAATATCACCCTATAGGCTCTCTGACCTCATCATTGCCCCAGATTGCCAAGGTTTCTTTCGATATTCCTACAAAGGATTCTAGCGCCGATTAGTGCATGCAAATGGGCATGAGAGGCCGATATCTGCTCGCACTGAGCGACTTCACTTTCTTTACAGGAAATTAATTAGTTGGTACATACGTAAAATGGCTATTATATTTGCTCTGAGAATTCCCCAAGGTCGTTAGTCTGTTTGTATGTCAAATAATTTGTTTTCTTGTTATAAACACCGATTTACATGCTTAAAGATAGCCATGGCATACTATATATATATATACACACACACCACACAGCTGCATCAGCAACTATATAATATCAAGGAAAGTGAGTTACTTTGTAGGTTAACAAGACAAACCATTTATGTACTTACAGACGGTAATTAGTCATTTTATTGCTATTTTTAATTTGAATAGAAATCCCCTGTTGTATTTTCAGGTCTATAACCAATTTATTGTTATTTTCAATAAACTTTTTTTGGAGTTGCTTGATACCAAAATATCGCTAAAATCTCTTGTTTGGGTATGCATCGCACGAATTGAAACCCCACTCCCCCTGGGGCCCCACCCGCCCCCGTCTTTATATCTTTCGACTTTCATAAAAGTAAAAATTTTTTTCCTTTAAAATTAAAATATTTGAAATTCATGTTTTTTTTTTTAATTTTTAAGTTTTTAAGTTTTACGAACATTTTTGAATATTTTTGAATATTATGAATGTTTTTGTAAGTTTATTTACGTGATGTAAACATACCCGATGCATGGTAAGTCTTTATATCCTTTCACCATTTCTGTATTTTTATTAAATAATTTTTTCAATAGGACTTACCATATCAAATATTCTCTTTTTTTCCATAGGCCTATTTGATTTCCGATCACGGCGGCCTATTTTCCTTTATTAATTAATTACAAGCTAAACAGGGCCCTATGGTCCCATTTAGCTAGACCTATAATGTGAAGCTTAAGATTTTCATGACTACGTTCTTTTCTATAGTTTTATTGACCAAATAATTGAACCCACAGTAATTGGGCGTCCGCAGGGCCCCCAATTACTGGGAGTTCAATTATTTGGTCAATAAAACTATAGTCATGAAAATCTTGACACAATGTGAAGATCAAGATTTTCATGGCTGCGTTCTTTTTTTATAGTTTTATCGCGGTGCGTAGGGGGTGGGGGCCTTCGGGCCCAGTAATTCGGGGAGGGGGCGCTGGTCACACATATATTTTCGTTCATTACTCATCCATCACCCCCATCCACCATACGAAGTTGGGTCGAAATCGGTTCAGAAACGTAAAAGTTTTTTCTGCGGACAGACAGACAGACAGACAGACAGACAGACAGATTTTCCGTGAATTATAGTAGTAATATAACGTAAGTGTAATTTAATTCATTTTGTAAACAAACATAAAATTAATTTTCGGCTCTCTACTTGTCTTTCTACGGTGGGGCCCCTCTCTTTCGCACATACAAAACAAAAACCCATTAAAACTTTGTTTAAAGAAACAGAGACACGCTCTTAAGTATAAAGGAAGCGGGAACTAATGTAAAGTTAAAAATAGTCACTTGGCTACAGGGAGTAAAAGCATCTTCGTGTCCGCTCTACCAGACGTACATTAATATCGTTAACACCCACCCACGAACGGCTCAATGGAAAGTTCACAGGGCAGCTACCGACTACGAAAGGTCACCGGAACACCCACCTCATACTAACAACATTCGGGGTCACCGGGGGGAAAAGGACATCACCCCGGGAGAAACCCCGCACTCAACATTAGGTTAAATTATTTATTTTAAGACTGGATCAAATCACTGATGATATTCCAAACTTCTCAAGTCTGGGTAGAAAGAAAACTGATCAACGTTTGATGTATCCGACCGTTGACGTGGGTATGAAAACTAATTGTTACAAAATGAAATAATATAAGAGTAGATTCGATTTTGTTTTTTAAATGATTATGTACCAAACAAAATAATTAAAAAATTAAAAAATTAAAAAATAGTCTTAGGGAAAGTGTCGCATACCAGGTTTAAGAATATCCACTAGTTTTCTATTCTTTTTACCGTCTAAAATCAGTGATAGCAAAATTAATTAACTCTAGACAGTATAGGTGGGTGGGGTACCAGGTACCCCAGCACCACTTGTTTTGAATAGTAATAAAACTGGACCGGATCACCTGAAGATCAAGGCCCTCAGCCTTCTTTAGTTAGCCTTATAAGGCTAACTAACGAAAATATCACGACTTAACCTAACCAATCGTCAAGAACGTACAGTTGACCTAACGATTGGTTAGGTTAAGTCGTGATATTTTTGTTATTTTAAAAGGCTAACTAACGAAGGCTGGGGTCCCCTGATCTTCAGATGATCCACTGGACCTGTACTGTCTAGGGTTAACGAAAAAAAGCCGAAATGACAGCAAGGTTTGACTTTGACATATTCACTTCACAAAAAGCCTACTTCTGGAAAAATTGTCTTGGGGGCTTGTCTCGAAGAAAGACCTGACATTAATCTAAAAAATAATTATAGTTTGAGATAAAACCTAATTCACATGAAGCAGTTAGTGGTTTCGCGTGCCGTGAAATCAGCCATGAATGAGTGACGCAAATCTGACTTCAACTTTTCAATTTTTCAATTAGAAAAATTACAGTGAAAATTTTCCTTTGTGAATTAATAATGTTGAAACTAACATTTTAGAAGGTTGCTTTTGATGAAATAAACCAGAAATGATGCTAGCAATCAGCTTATTCTGTTCGATATATATACAGGGTGGCGCATAAGTTTCAATCGGGACTTTGATGTTTTTTTTGTATTTTCGCTTTAATTATAACCGGCTGGGACTTATGGGCCTGTGTGTGTATATATACACCGGGTGGTGCAAAATAAATAAATAAATGCCCTTTACTTAGAACGTTGTCATTCCTGTTGCATTTCTTTCAAAACACCAAAATTTCTACATAGTAGTAATTATTTCTTTTATATATTTTAGCATTTATAAATGAATATAAGCGTAATGACAGTGTTCTAAATATAGAACTTTTGTTTTCTGCCACCCGGTATATACAAAATATTTTTTTGAATGACCAAAACCACTGAGCTTATGAACTCAATAAGTTGATTTTATGTAGGCCTATAGCTTATCAAGTACTGTACGTGTATTGAGTTTTTGTATTATATATGTTGGGGGTAAATGTGATAAATTGGTAATTATGCATAATTGAAAATATCATGACTTAACCTAACCAATTGTCAAGGGCGTACAGTTGACCTAACCGGGCATTCAAGGCATTCAATTCAATTGACCTAACAGGGCATTCAAGGTTAGGCAATTGAATGCCCGGTTAGGTCAACTGTACGCCCTTGACAATTGGTTAGGTTAAGTCATGATATTTTCAATTATGCATAATTACCAATTTATCACATTTACCCCCAACATATATATCTTTAGTAACCTTTCGTTAGCTTCCGCCCGAATTGTTCATTCTGACGAAGGTCAAGCTCTTCACTCCACCATAGACCTACAGTTTAACGCGGAATCCGAACCACGCCCTACCAGCAGCCCAGCGTCTAGGCCACTAGGCCACCCAGGGTACCCATTTATTGACCAACCACTTTCTTTGTGTGGAAGGATGAACAGCTGGGTTTTGCTGCTCGCCGGCTGCCGTCACCGGGTCTCGATCCCGGGACCGATGGATTCGTAGTCAGTGACGCTAACCACTACACACACACACAAACATATATATATATATATATATATATATATATATATATATATATATATATAGCGCTGTTATAAAGGACACGGCTCTTCTGAATTCTCTAACTGCATGCCTCTTCCTTTAAGGAGAGCCTGCCGTACCAGACATTCAACACATTCTCATCCCTCTTCTGTCCAGCTCTCTGATGCAAGGGTTAATCAGTATTCTCACTCTTTCATCTACTCAACCGGTCAACACTGGAACAACCTTCCTCAATCCATCTTTCCCCATGTCTATGACCTCGAATCTTTCGAACGCAGAGTGTGCAGGCATCTCGGAAACTTGATTTCGGAAAATCTATTTATATTACTCTCTGGACGGACACGCATACCGTTAATTGAAATAAATAAATAGGGACATACATTTTGACTTAAAAAAACAACTTTCTATGCCAAACAAACAAAAAAAAATTATATTTATTTTTATACTACAGGGTGATTCACTCGCTGGTAGCCCCAGCGGATATATTAGCGATACTCTGGGACTACCAGCGAGTGAATCACCCTGTATATTAACCCTACGTAATCCAAAAATATTTACACGAATCTTTGGTTCTTAGCTGTGGTGATGATGTTGGCACTATGAGCGAACAAAACCTTACCATATAATAATAATAATAATTGTAATAATAGTCTTATATATAATATATATATATATTATATATAATATACAAACAGACCGTGCATGGAACAAGGAACTCTTCTCTTAAAATTAAATCCACTATAGTCCGAATAAGTAATGGTAAATGACAAACACTATAGTTTTTCTTTCTCATGAATCATGATGTTAGCCCGACGTGGGCAACCGGTCACTCGCAAAGAGGCCCCAAAAATATAGCTTCCCTCACTAGCTATCTGCAAAGCAGATAGGATCCAGCTTTGGGACTGGATCTAGGGTTTAAAGCAGCCTAGCCCCATCATGAAACGGACATGTTATGTGCTTTGAGAAGTGGACGTTCAATTCTGCCATTTGCGGTTTAAGTTTTGTTTTTTGGCTAAAAATACAATAGTTACCTCTTTTTTTTTTATGTATTCAAATCCGACGCGAATGCAACGAGTCTTTGACTTATATTCAGGTTCTAAATATAGTGGGGCTAGGCTGCTTTAAACTCTAGAGCCTGTCCCAAAGCTGGATCCTATTTGCAGATAGCTGGTGAGGGAAGCTATAGCTATATTTTTGGGGCCTTTTTGCGAGTGACCCGTTTCCCACGTCGGGCTAACATCATGAGAAAGAAAAAACTATAGTTTGTCATTTACCATTACTTATTCGGACTATAGTGGATTTAATTTTCCCAGAAGAGTTCCTTGTTCCATGCACGCTCTGTTTGTATCATAAAAAACCTCAGGGGATCATTCTGAGTTCAATCCCATATATATATATATATATATATATACTATATATATAAATAACCTTTGGTTACCTTCCGCCCTAATTGTTCATTCTGACGAAGGTCAAGCTTTTCACTCCACCTTATACCTACAGTTTAACGTGGAAGCCGAACCACGCCCCACCATCAGCCGAGCGTCTTAATCACTAGGCCACAGGGTACCCATTTATCTACCAACCACTTTCTTTATTGTGTGGAAGGATGAACAGCTGGGTTTTGCTGCGCGCCGGCTGCCGTCACCGAGTCTCGAACCCGGGGCCGATGGATTCGTAGTTAGCGACGCTAACCACTACACCACCGAGGTGCATATAAAGTGGAAAACTTGCTTGACGAGTCTTTTTTATTTTTGGAAACTGATGCAAGTTAAAAAAAAAGAACAAAGACGTTCGTCGTAATTGTAGTAACTAACTATAGGTCGGGTCATTTCGGGTCATGAAGGAGAATTTTTACTTTACAATTTATTAATTCACGTGATTCAATGATTCTTTTTCACGTGATTCAATGATTCATTTCACGTGATTCAATGATTCATTTTTAAGTTATTCAATGATTCATTTTACGTGATTCAATGATTCATTTTCACGCGATTCAATGATTCATTTTTACGTGATTCAATGATTCATTTTACGTGATTCAATGATTCATTTTCAGAATGTTTTATTGTAAGAAACAAAATGGAGTTTGAATGATAACTTTTTTTGAGTTAATAATTATACATTTACTGTAATATTCAAGCAGCTATTATTTACGACGGTCATTTCCATATTGAATTAAACTATTTAACTATTGAACTATTATTATAAACTATCAATATAGTTTGTAAAGGTTGCAGAAGTAATGATTATAGATCTTTTTTTTTTTTGGTACATTTTGAACCACGAACCGAGACGTTATCAGCACACCTATAATCAGGTTGAATAAATTTACTGATAAACCGTTTATTAGGTCCGTTAATATATATATATATATTTTTTTAAATGCTGGTCCGACCTACTTTAAGTATGGTATTTTAAATGTATCTATTTTAAAGTATCTATTTTAAATGAGAAATTTAGATAGTTTCAGAAAATAGTCGACTTTGTAACGAGGTCAGAAGAATCCATTCAGTTCATAATAATTTTAAGATAGAAAAAATGACATTTTAATAACATAAATGTCCTTTTCTCTGTTCATTCTTGCAACCGGATAATGTGGTTATAAGCGTTTGCTTTTTAACACGTAGTTATTCATCCATTTTGCGGATGATTGCAAGAGACAATCGCCGAAAAGGAATTTCCTTGGATGGATGATAAAGAAAGGGGGAATCTTAGGTACGTACGTGACTCAGGGGCGTTGTAAATCAATAATTACGTATTGTTTTCTTTAGTAAACCATTATAATACGTCCGTTTTCACGTTAGTAGCCTAAGCTGTCCTGATCAAAGCAAAGAGAGAATAATCTTTCGGAAGCAGAGTGAAGGATAGGAGGTATTTAAGAAGCGTGATTGGTGTATGAAAATTGTGATTGTTTGAGCCTAATAAGAAGATTAAGATATTAGTGGAAAGTATAGATTTATAAAGATATTAAGTGTACTAAATAACATAATAAATAAATAAAAATACTAGAGTTGTATAGATAAATCTCTAGTTTTAAGTAGATAGGGCCTAAATGGTGCATAGGATATGTTCTATACGAAATCTTAGGATGACATAATGGCAGGAAACGTATGAAATGTACTTTTACTTCCCGACCCCACATCTTTGTTTACATTGTCGGTAAATAATATTATCAGAAAATCTCTTGCAGAGAATGACGTCAGAGATTCTTAATGAAAACTGAAAAAGCTTTCTTAGTAAATATTAATCGGTACTTATAACAAACTAGTTTAATGATCTTGCTTTATATTTTTAATAAATGATTTTCGCTGATAAATGTTTACCTTATAGTATTTTTAAATAATATATTGTTATTTAAAAATACAAATATTGTACATATAGATAGAGAAGAAAATGACCAAGACAGACCATTATTGGAAGATATACAAATAGCCACTGGAGATATACAACAGGCAATAACGGAGCTACCAGGGAGTTCAGCCCCTGGTCCAGATGGAATTGGAGCCAAGATTCTTAAGGAATGCAAACATACTTTATCTCTGCCTTTGAAAATCCTGTGGAGATCCTCACTAGACACCAATAGAATATCACCAATCATGAAACAAGCAAATATTACCCCAATCTACAAAGGAGGCAAAAGAAAGGAAGCCAAGAACTATAGACCCATATCCTTGACTTCCCATATTATCAAAATATTTGCGAAAGTCCTGAAAAGGCACATTGTCAGTTTTATAGAAAATGAACATCTCTTAGAAGACTTTCAACATGGCTTCAGACAAAAAAGATCCTGCCTTACTGAACTTATAGACCATTGCAATACAATCCTACAATATTTGGGAGAAAACCACAATGTTGATCTCATCTATCTAGACTTTGCAAAAGCTTTTGACAAGGTTGACCATGGTATATTATTCCATAAATTAAAAGAACTTGGTATTTGTGGAAACTAGGAAAATGGATCCATGCCTTTCTCTCTGACAGAAAACAAATAACAATTGTAAATGGAGCAAGATCTATAGAAAAAGAAGTGATTAGTGGAGTGCCGCAAGGTGCAGTACTGGGACCAATTCTATTCATTATAATGCTAAACAATATAAACTTTCACCTAGGAAGCTCTCTCCTGTCATTCGCAGATGATACCAGAATACTAAGACCAATTACAGAAAAAGAAGACTGTGTAGAGCTACAAAAAGATCTACAAACTATATATGCATGGACAGATGCAAACAATATGGCCTTCAATGAAGACAAATTTGAACTAATTAAGTATGGACCAAATAAATACCTGACAGAACAATTCAACTACACTGGACCCACAGGAAAAGATATTGTACAAATTGATCATGTAAGGGATCTAGGGATTATATTATCTGAAGATGCAACATTCAACAGGCACATTGACAAAGTAACCTCATCATGCAAACAACTAATAGGATATATACTGAGGACATTCAGAACTAGGGACAGTATGACCATGCTTACCCTGTGGAAATCACTTGTTCTTCCACGCATTGGCTACTGCTCTCAATTATGGTTTCCCCACAAACAGAATGAATTGCAAAAAATTGAGGGCCTACAAAGAACCTTTACCTCGTATATTAAACAACCTGATGGGCAACAGGTGAGTAAAAACAAATTAAACTACTGGGATAGTTAGTTGTCCCCAATACTGAACCAATTGTGCCCACCTTAACAAGAACTGGCAGAATGTGTCAAAAATATCACCTCCCACCAAACAGTTTAAGAAGGATTCAAACCCTTCAGTATAATAGTATCTCTAGGCAGGGTTCTCGCCTGTTTAACTCCTTGCCTCAGTACTTTAGAGATATAAGTGCAGTCTCAGTAGATACTTTTAAAAAACACTTGGACATGTTTTTAGCCAACATACCCGACCAACCCACAGTGCCAGGGTATTCCTCTGCCAGACCAGCCCCACAAATTCAATAGGGAACCAAATCGTATGGCAGGAGCAAGAGAAAAGAAGGGTGGCGACTCCGTCGTGGCCCCGCCTCAGGAGGCGCTGAGTGGACTTCGTGGGAGCAGCGCACCCTTGAGGCAGAAGCGCTTCAAGGTAAATTCAAGGTAAATATATTTGTCTTCACTTGTTGCAGTATGCGATGTCATTGTTACATACGTTATAACATCCCTAGCGACTTAGTAAATAGTCATCTAACTCCTACTAACTAATTACTGAGAACAAAATATACCGGCGATTAGTTAACTCTCTTTTTAGTCTTGTATTTTCAGCAGTAAATGTGGTTATTTCAAAATTGCAACATTCAGCCATAGGCATATAATTTAAAATACTTTAGTTACTCATAGTATTTACAGAAAACGACAAAAAAATTTAAATAAAAGAAAATGTATTGTAAGGAATAACTTTATAAAATTAATAGTACATAATAAAATGGTAAAACTATAAACGCTAAAACGTATATATATATATATGAATTTTAGCAAAATATACGGTTAATATTCCGTTGAACTCAAACCAACACCTTAACATGACAACATAATATTTTGAATCGTTACGAAATATAACGGGCAAAGTTAGGTTTTATACAGTGTGCAAATCATCATATATCCACCCTAGGCTTGATTTTCAGGTTAGTCTTTTTTGTTCATATATTGGTATTGACTAGGTGCGGTTAGGTTAGGTCTAGTTACGTTTGGTTATAGGATTAATGTTAGGTTAGGGATAGAGAGTTAGGTTACGTTGTGACTTCACCAGTAAATATTTTTCTGGTTAATTTTGATGTATTTTGAAGGAATTTGAACACCATTTCGTTTCTAAATTTGCGATTCTTCAAATACGAAAGCTGAAAATATCTCGAAAACTGCTCATTTCCACAAAAAACGGATGTCAGATTCTTTCAAAAGCACATTGACCAGAAAAATAGATTCTGTTCATTAATTGCCGGTGTGAGTTCAGCGGAGTTCAGTGGAGAGCGCAATAAAGCAACTCGCTCTTCCACCAAGCCAGACCTAGAGACGGAGCCACCAGCTTGACCTTCGTGTGAGGAGAGACCAACGCACGGAACAGCAACACAAGTATATATATATATATATAATTGAACAGAAAATTTTGTTACTTACCTTCATTTTTAATTAGTCACTGCTCTCTATCATGAACCTGAAGAAAGAAAACAATTAATCATTAAATATTTTAATGAAATTATCACTTAATTTTTGTTAAAATATGAAACTGATTCGTTTTTGTAATTTAAACTTAAGATGAAAAATTTATTATTCTGTGGCCTCAAGTTTTCATGAGAATGCAGAAATTGATGTAGGCTACAATATATTCAGTATTGCTCGTAATAAATTTAGGGTTGGCAACACTCCCAGTGGTTCAGGCTCTGGGGCTGTTAAAGAATCCTAGCTCCAGTTTCAGATTACCTCTAGTAACCCTTGCTCCGAAGTAGTTTCTCTCATCAGCGCCCAGCTCCGACTATTTTTATTTAATTCCGGTCCTAGTTATAGCTCCCAAAACAATAAAAATGGGGTAATTTTCACATTTGCGTCACTAAATATATATATATATATATTAGTGATGTAGGTCACATCCAATGTTCCCTCTAATTTTTTTTAGTCCGTGTGCGCAAGAAATTTTCGTTGTGCATACATTTAGATTCATGGTGAAAAATTGTGCAAACTTTTCTGAGCGCTATTATCTTCAAAATTAAATATATATAAATATTAAATACTTAATAAATATTATTTCCATAAGGTAATAGCTTGATCATTACGGTACTATTAAATGGATATTAAAAAACTGTTTACAATATTATATATTCTTAAAAAAGAAAACATTTTATCCATTCTAAAAATATGAATAAAATAAAAAGTAGTAAAATAAAATTCAACAAAATAAATAAAATAAAAATAACTAATTGAAAATGACTATTTTAGTTATCATTTCTCAAAACAATTTTTAGCATTTAGCAATTTAAAATAGACTATCAAGATTAATACATAATTTTATCCATTCACAAAATAGGAATTATGAGATAATTACTATTCGTTTTTATGCAAAAATAAGAAAGAGAAGTTTATATTCAATGCGTTAATGTATAAAAGAAAAAATGCAAATACATAGAGTAAAAAAAATCCGTATTGCGTAATTGCGCGGACGTCAGCGAAGTCGGGCGGAAGGGGTTAATACTTAAAAGAACGACTATAGAGTATGTTGATGCAAATGGTCAGACCTTGTGTGACGGTATACTTTTTAAATTACTTCATTTACTGTCGTGACTCATGATACGCTTGAGCCTGTGCGCATTTATTTTGCTGTGTGCGCGGTTTCGCGTGTGCGCGCGCACACGCGCACACCTTAGAGGGAACACTGGTCACATCCGCATCCGCATCCGCGGAACATCCGCACATTTTCTCGCATCCGCATCCGCACCCGCATCCGCACTTTGGACTGCGGATGTCGTGCGGATGTGGACCGTTGAGATAAAATGTCATTAATAAGCGGAAATTATCAAATTCTACTATATTAATAGAACTAGTTCATTGTGCGCAAAAGTGATGCAAGCGACAAGACGAGAGGCTGTTCTTGTATGAAGTTACTCTCTTGCAACCTACTTAGATCCACGTTACAAAGCTAAGTTATTTTCACCTAGTACATTAGAACGAGTTAAATCATCACTTGGCAAAGCAGTTGAAGAGCTTCAATCTCTTGAATCTGTCGCTTCGCCACCCACCAAAAGAATAAAAGTTTCAGTGACAGAACCAACACCTTCAACAAGCAAATCTATCACAGAATCTGTCTCTCAGTTTCTTGAGTCAAGCAGCAATGACGAGACCTACGCGATGTCAAAAGATGTAGTAAAAATGATCGAGAGCTATCACCAAGAAAAACGCCTGGCTGCATGTGACAATCCTATTAGTTGGTGGAAAAATACGCAGAATATCTATCCATACTTGAGTAAACTTGCAAGGAAACATTTAGCCTGTCCTCCAACAAACGTGCCAAGCGAGAGATTATTTAGCAGTGCTGGATTAATATATGATGAAAAGAGAAACAGACTGGCAGCAGAAAAGGCAGAAAAATTAATGTTCCTTAAGCATAACCTTCCTATAATTAAGTTTGAACATTAAACGATGAACATCTTAGTTTACTTTATTTTAATTACTCATTTATAAATATGCCTAATAAAACTTTAAACTTAATATAAATAGTTATCAAGCTAATTAAAGATCTCTTTCTATAAGGGTGGAGGAGGTTGGGGAAAGAGGTCGGTGGGGTGCATTTGAGTTGGGTTCACGTCCCGCATCCTGGTAACACAATTATGGTTTCTAATTGTGGCTGAAACTCAACAAAATATAACGAATTTATTTGCAGACGAATTCACTAATTGATTTCTATATTAGTTAGATGCTTGATATTATTTTATATGTTCAGAGAAAAGTACAGCAATTATTGTACAATTAATCAATTATACTACATTATAGCTACAGCTCTCTCTATATAATAACTTATTATATACGTTAAACACAACAAATCTCGAATATATCCTAAAAAATAACGAAAATGTAGACATCCGCATCCGCATCCGCATCCGCGGATGTTGAAATCAAACATCCTCATCTGCATCCGCATCCGCGGATGTGAAAAAAATGACATCCGCTACATCACTAATATATATATATATATATATATATTGTACACTATCATAGACAGTTTGTTTCATTTAATATATAGTTGCAGGGTGCAAGGATAAGGGAACTATAGCTTAATTTACCTCTCTATCAATAGTCACAAATGACAGAATAACTTAGGTACAAAAATAATAAAGGGTTATGTACAAAAGAATTTGTGAGAGCTTCGGCGTCGTCGTCGTCGTCGTGGAGTTGATGTAGTGATTACGGCGGTGACTGAAGCGGTTGGCGTCGGTTTTAAAAGGTTATACGACGGATGCAGCTTGCAACGGTGATAAAGTTCTTGTTGAACAAGAAGTGAGAATCGAAGATCGAATGAACGGATGTTGAGTAAGGCGAAAATCGAACGAAGGAGTTCGAGTGAGGTTGAGGGATCGCCGTCGGGTGAGGTAGGACGGAGATCAATTTCTGCGATGAAGGTCGGAGAGGGATTTCAGCGAAATGAGATTCAATTGAACTGGACTCACGCTTTTATAGCCGCTATTTGGCAACTTAGAAATTTTCCGCTGTTTCAAATAAATCTTCTTAAAGTCTACATCTTCCATGCTGGCTTCCATCACTACTTTGTTTACTACTTCTGTCCGTGAGAAAAGGAGACGAGCAAAAGAATTTTCAGAATGTCACTACTCACTACAATTATGAAAACAGAAAACATTAAAATGTTTTGTTTACATTTAGGTGCATGTGTACATGTTTTCTTTTTTATGACTTACCGAGATGGAACAACACCAGGAGCCTAACTCCAACTCCTAGCGTTCCTGTAAACCTAGTTCCAGCTGGCCCAGGCTTCAGGAATTCCAGCTCCAACTCCGCTCCAGCTCTGGAGCACATTTAACAAAATTATTCTGCTCCACTCAACCCCCGTTTACAGAGCTGTCTCCTAAATTCGGAGCCAGAACACTGTTAATCCTAGTTCTTACGCACAATGAATGCTAGTTGGTTTTAATTTATGAAACAGAAGATGGTTCAACAGGAGATGGCTAATAAGAAATATACGAAATATACGTACTTATATACTGTAAATATACTTATATACGTACTTATATAGCTATACTTATATACTTATATACTTATAGATATACTTATAGAAATATACGTACTTTTATAGATCTGATTAATTGATTTATAAATGTTACATTATCTATCTATCTATCTATCTATATATATATATATATATGATGCAAACCCACAGGGAAAGAGAAAAATGATTTGAAGTCCTGTTGTGTATTCAGAAGTACACCTCGTCAGGGAATCGTCATTCCCTGACGAGGTGTACTTCTGAATACAAAAAAGACCTTGGAATCATTTTTCTTTTTCCCTGTGGGTTTGTATCATTCATTCATTTCACGTGTCTAATTGTGAAATTCATTCCATATATATATATATATCGTAAAGAACGACGCTTGTATAGGAGATATTCCGCGCAAGACGAGAGAGAGAAAACGGAACAAATGAAAAAAATGAAGTAACCACCTGGGAATCGAACCCGGGATCTTCCGATTGCCGGTCAGACGCGATACCATTACACCATGGACTTCACTCTTCCAAATGCCGTAATTCTTCTACATACTCGCAGAAACCAATGCCCCAAGGGGGCACCTCCCGCATGCCGTAACATTATATACATTCAACTGCAAAGAACACGCAGTATAAATAACGTAAAGAACGACGCTTGTATAGGAGATATTCGCGCAAGACGAGAGAGAGAAAACGGAACAAATGAAAAAATGAAGTAACCACCTGGGAATCGAACCCGGGATCTTCCGATTGCCGGTCAGACGCGATACCATTACACCATGGACTTCACTCTTCCAAATGCCGTAATTCTTCTTACATACTCGCAGAAACCAATGCCCCAAGGGGGCACCTCCCGCATGCCGTAACATTATATACATTCAACTGCAAAGAACACGCAGTATAAATAACGTAAAGAACGACGCTTGTATAGGAGATATTCCGCGCAAGACGAGAGAGAGAAAACGGAACAAATGAAAAAATGAAGTAACCACCTGGGAATCGAACCCGGATCTTCCGATTGCCGGTCAGACACGATACCATTACACCATGGACTTCACTCCTCCAAATGCCGTAATTCTTCTACATACTCGCAGAAACCAATGCCCCAAGGGGGCACCTCCCGCATGCCGTAACATTATATACATTCAACTGCAAAGAACACGCAGTATAAATAACGTAAAGAACGACGCTTCTGCGAGTATGTAGAAGAATTACGGCATTTGGAAGAGTGAAGTCCATGGTGTAATGGTATCGCGTCTGACCGGCAATCGGAAGATTCCGGGTTCGATTCCCAGGTGGTTACTTCATTTTTTCATTTGTTCCGTTTTCTCTCTCTCGTCTTGCGCGGAATATCTCCTATACAAGCGTCGTTCTTTACGTTATTTATACTGCGTGTTCTTTGCAGTTGAATGTATATAATGTTACGGCATGCGGGAGGTGCCCCCTTGGGGCATTGGTTTCTGCGAGTATGTAGAAGAATTACGGCATTTGGAAGAGAAGTCCATGGTGTAATGGTATCGCGTCTGACCGGCAATCGGAAGATCCCGGGTTCGATTCCCAGGTGGTTACTTCATTTTTCATTTGTTCCGTTTTCTCTCTCTCGTCTTACGCGGAATATCTCCTATACAAGCGTCGTTCTTTACGTTATTTATACTGCGTGTTCTTTGCAGTTGAATGTATATATATATATATATATATACACACACACACACACAGGGTGTTTGAAAACTTTCTGTACAAATTGTAATGGGGGATAGGCAACACCAAGACAAACCCTTTTCGTCTATAAGTGTATGTCCGCTGACGTCACCATTCGGCGCGAGAGGGCGCCGCTGCAATTGGCTAAAAGGTGAAGTGGGCTAGACTCGCGCTTGCCGCGGGCATTCTTAAATCAGACGTAGTACGCGTAACATGGAGCGCTTCACGACTGCTGAGATGGCTGACATGCATATGGTGTATGGGGCTGCCAATGGAAACGGAAGAGCTGCTGTGAGGTTGTACCGACAGCGCTTCCCAAACAGACGTGTGCCAAACCACCAAACGTTTGCGCATTTGCATCGGCGACTGCGAGAAACTGGAACATTCCATGCAAACATGCATGACACTGGTCGGGAGAGAAACGTGCGCACTCCTGACATGGAAGAAGAAATCCTACGGCGATTTGAGGACAATCCAAGCGCAAGCACGCGAGGTGTTGCACGTATCCTCGGTGTGAACCACGACCTGGTCTGGAGAGTGTTGCACGAACAGCAGTTACATCCGTTTCATCGTCAGAGAGTCCAGGCATTACAACCTCGGGATTACCCTCTTCGTGTGGAATTCGCACGCTGGTTTCTGCAGCAGACAGCGGTGCAGCCTAATTTTCCGGCTTATGTGCTGTTCTCAGATGAGGCCTGTTTCACACGTGAGGGTGTGTTTAACATGCACAATTCTCACGTGTGGGCGCACGCAAATCCACATGCTACACGGGTGCATGCTCATCAAGAACGGTTCGCCGTCAATGTTTGGGCGGGTATCGTCCATGGCAAGTTGCTGCTCGTGCAACACTCTCCAGACCAGGTCGTGGTTCACACCGAGGATACGTGCAACACCTCGCGTGCTTGCGCCTGGATTGTCCTCAAATCGCCGTAGGATTTCTTCTTCCATGTCAGGAGTGCGCACGTTTCTCTCCCGACCAGTGTCATGCATGTTTGCATGGAATGTTCCAGTTTCTCGGAGTCGCCGATGCAAATGCGCAAACGTTTGGTGGTTTGGCACACGTCTGTTTGGGAAGCGCTGTCGGTACAACCTCACAGCAGCTCTTCCGTTTCCATTGGCAGCCCCATACACCATATGCATGTTAGCCATCTCAGCAGTCGTGAAGCGCTCCATGTTACGCGTACTACGTCCGATTTAAGAATGCCCGCGGCAAGCGCGAGTCTAGCCCACTTCACCTTTTAGCCAATTGCAGCGGCGCCCTCTCGCGCCGAATGGTGACGTCAGCGTCAGACATACACTTATAGACGAAAAGGGTTTGTCTTGGTGTTGCCTATCCCCCATTACAATTTGTACAGAAAGTTTTCAAACACCCTGTATATATATATATATATATATTATATATATATACACACACACTGGTTTTGTAATTGATATATATGCTCAGTCTGAAAGACTAGATATAGTTTATAGATTGTAAGTAGTGTGTGTGTGTAAGTAAAGTATTTTCATGTTACAGTCAGCTGTCAGTCACATATCACTGTAATTAAACCACACCAACGAAAACAAACAAAAAAAAATTATAAACAACAATTTTTTGATAGTTGTTTATGTATATACAATATTTCATGAAACTGTACATCAAACAAGACATACCCCTACATAACCTATGTATAATATTCCATTCAAAGAAGGGTGCTTATTCCCCGTCTCTCAGCCTCCTTCTACACCAGAAACTTACTATGATCACTTGTTGAGCACCAACGATCTCCGTTACTGATCAGAATTTGAACGAAACTAGTTAGTAATTCGATTTGGCAGCCATTAAACCTTAATAAGAAAGAATGAATTATTCATCAGACGAAGTAAAATTCCGAGGTTATAAATATGCAATATTTTTTTTATATATATTTTTTTTAACTGACTTAATTCAGAAGCAATTTATATGAACTAAAGTCTTATCAAAACGATAAGTAATCATTCTATACGTTCTGCGTCGTAATCATATATGAATAAAACATTAATGCTTAATTTAGATATCACAAAAACTACACCGACATGCGTCTATCATTAAAAAGTGGTGACATTTGAAGTTAGGCTCGTGTATTAACTTCAATGTTAGAGAAATTATGTTAATTATGAGATGTGTCCTTAACATCACAATATTAAATATCAGAAATTGTATATATATATATATATATATATATATATATATATATATATATATATATATATATATATATATATCATGTGTTGTTACATCAGAGAAAATTATTAGAATTATAAATTTTAAACTATAAAAAAAATTCCTTTTTTTGTCCTTTATTCGATCTGGAGGGAAACATTAAATTCACTAGTTCTAAAACAAAAGAGAAATGCGTTTTCTATCATTTCAGAGTTGTTACGTACAGTAGAACGTAAAAATAATAATTTATAATACAACCAAAAAGCAAAAAGGTTTTTTTTTCCATTTTTCCCACAATATTTTGTGTATATTGGAAAGTTTTCAAAATAGTCTATTAAATTTAATACACAATTAAAACTGATCATTTGCAGACATGTCAACTCTCACGGCACGGATTCTCCGTGAGACTCACGAATTTTACGTCTCAAACTCCTTTTTATGTGGGATATGTTTCCAGTTATCAAAATCAGGCACAGGTAAAATGAGGCAAAATTTCACTGATTTTCATACTTCAAGGTTGACGTCTCTGCATTTGTCATATTGCGTGTGAAATGTTGGTATATTTCATGGATAATAAACTTAACCGGCATATCCTGTTGCATAAATTGTATTGTATAAGTATGAGTAATCAGTGAGTGTATATGAGGCCCTCCTAGGAAGAAGTGGCTAAGCTACAAAAGTAAAAAACGCCACAAAATGCAGTTGAAGTTGTACCGGTTTGAAATATGCCATAACTTTTGAATTTTTGTAGATATGTCTTCAAAATGTCTACAAAAGTTCAAGAGTTACGGCATATTTCAAATTGGTACAACCTTTAACTGCGTTTTCTGGCGTTTTTTACTTTTGTCGTTTAGCCACTTCTTCCTTGGAGGGCCTCATATAAGATGTGAATTGCTGCAGTTGCTTCACTAGAAAAAAAAGGAAGTAAATTTTAAAACTAACGCAGGTTAGGTAATAATGTCATCATAATAAAGTATGTAAGACAGTCTAAGCAGTATAGTTTCGCATGAGGTGAAAATTTAAAACCTTTCTGTTCCGTATCACATATCAACATAGGTTAAGGAAAGGTTCCCCTCAGATTTCGATTCCAAATTGGAGACCTCATTGACATTAACCAGGAACTTACTGGCACTCTTTTTAATTTATACCAAAAAGTTATGCCAAGAAAGGGAGCCGATACGATCAATGTTAGGAGCCGTTTAGTACTAGAAACGTAAAGATACAAAACAGCTCACTTCAGTAGGTACTGCCACTTGATATCTTTACGAACTCTCCTGCCTTTGAGTGCAGTGATTTAGCACACAAGATTTTACTGGTACAATAATATAATTTTAGTTATACTGAAAACTTGGGATCACCTGAAGATCAGGCTCCCAGCCTTCTGTAGTTAGCCTTATAAGGCTAACTAACGAAAATATCACGACCTAACCTAACCAATCGTTAGGTCAAATGTACGCCCTTGACGATTGGTTAGGTTAGGTCGTGATATTTTCGTTAGTTAGCCTTATAAAGCTAACTACAAAAGGCTGGGGGCCCTGATCTTCAGGTGATCCAAAACTTGTTTGGAAACAATGTCATTCGCACGAAATCAAATTAATTTTCCATTTTTCTACTTAATTTATTCTCTCAAAGCTAATTTTCTAACACTAATTTTCTAACGCTAATTTTCTAACGCTAATTTCTAACACTAATTTTCTCACGCTAATTTCTAACGCTAATTTTCTGACGCTAATTTCTAACGCTAATTTCTAACGCTAATTTTCTAACGCTAATTTTCTAACGCTAATTTCTAACACTAATTTTCTAACGCTAATTTCTAACACTAATTTTCTAATGCTAATTTCTAACGCTAATTTTCTAACGCTAATTTCTAACACTAATTTCTAACACTAATTTCTAACACTAATTTTCTAACGCTAAACTAATTTTCCATTTTTATACTTAATTTATTCTCTCAATGCTAATTTCTTGCTAAAAAAAACAACAACAAAAATAACTCAATTACTATTTAAGAATTTTGATAATTTTTCAAAATTCTTATTATCAATATCAATAACTGAAATTAATCTCAAACACCAAATAATAAAGAAGCCATTATCCACATCATTGTTTATTTCCTAAAAATATAAAAAAACAACTCTTTGGATATATATATATATATATATATATATATATATAATATATATATATATACAGGGTGGCGCAAAAGTCGCGCATCATAGGAATTTTCAGTGTTGATTATAATAATTATTTTTTTTCTTTTAGGTAGGGAATGGCTGCGAAATTAAGAATAGACGAGAGGGTGAGCTTGGTTTTAATGTACGGAATACCAGGTACAACAAATCGATGAATCGGTACAGGATTTAAATCCTGTACCGATTCATCGATTGTTGTACCTGGTATATTCCATACACTGAAACCAAGCTCATCCTCTCGTCTATTATAGTCAACACTGAAAATTCCTATGATGCGCGACTTTTACGTCACCCCTGTGTGTGTGTGTGTTTGTGTGTGGTGTGTGTGTGGTGTGTGTGTGTATATATATATATATATATATATACAGTATCCTTGTAAATAAATTAAATTACACATCTATTTTCTCATTATCTGTTATTATTGTTACATACAACGATATAATTTGGCCATTGTTATCAAATAGTTAATTTTAACCTTGACACCTATTTTCTTTCTTAACTATTTGTTGTAATTTTGATAATAATGATATGCTTTATTTGATGGAAACCTTCATTGTTGTCTAGTTACTTATAAAAAGGTTAATTACAGGTGTTTTACTGAGAGACGTATTTTAAACGTGATAACAATGTCTATTGTACTTGATTCAATGACGTATATATATATATATATATATATATACTGTATATATACACACTGTGTGTGTGAGTGTGTATGTGTGTGTGTGTGTAATATATATATATATATATATATATATATGTTTGTGTGTGGGTGTGTGTAGTGTATGATCCGGGGATAGCGTTGCAAAGTTACAAAATTAACAAATCAATGAAAGCCCAAAGTTCCACTCTAGGTTAGTCCAGAAAAGGAGAAAACTGTTTAAAAAAGAAAAGGACAGAGAAGAAGAAATTTTATATAATTGAATAATATAAAGTACAGGGTGTTCATAAAGTCACTCGAGTGAATATGGTGAAGTGTACATGTATATTCACCTGCGTGACTTTATGAGCACCCTGTATTTTAATTACCTCATACTACTAAAATAAGTGTGTACTCTGATAATAGTAAAAAGCTAAGTACAGTAAGTACTATTGCATACTGTGTTAATTGTACTTTGTACTGTGCAGTACAGTAAAATGTACACTTAATTTCCCTGTAGAGATTTTTAATTGCGTATCAATAAGTAGCTATGTCACTATAGCGCTTTTTTTATGAAGGAAGGAGGGGCCAAGAGCGAATGCCCGCAAAAGCGTCTCCCCCACCCGCTAGAAGAAGAAGCTAGTCAAAATCAAGGTGTCCAGGGTTCACCAACTTATCATGGTATTCTTGGGATTTTGACAATGGCATACTCTATTCTCCCTGATTTTTTTTGATGCATGAAGGCGGGGCCAAGGTAGAATTGCTATTAACTAAAAAAGAAGAGTTGAAAAATACTGTATTAGATATCCCACAGGGAGGAGTGTTTCTCAACCTGGGGGTGCTCAGGGAGGAGTGGGGAGTCGCTGTTTTGCGAAGAAATAATTTTTGATGCAAAATCAAAGTTTACTTTGGATCACCTGAAGATCACCCAGCCTTCTTTAATTAGCTTTATAAGGCTAACTAACGAAAATATTACGACCTAACCTAACCAATCGTTAAGGGCGTACAGTTGACCTAACGATTGGTTAGGTTAAGTAGTGATATTTTCGTTAGTTAGTCTTATAAAGCTAACTAAAGAAGGCTGGGGGCCTTGATCTTCAGGTAATCCTTTACTTTTTGTACAGAAAATTACAAAATATGTAAAAATGAAAATTTTGTGTAATGTTTTTACAGTTTCGCAAATGGAGTTAGTTTTTGTTAATCGTAATTATCTTAACTGTTAATCTACGTCTTTCAATGATATACTTGTGCCTGTTTTGCATTTGTTAACCTTCTTATATTAGGTTAAATATAGACTAAATGCAACGTAACACATAGACCAATGATTCCTAGCCTTTTTACTATGGTGGCCCAGTTTTGATGGCTGTAAATATTGGTGGCCCATATATATATATATATATATATATAAGGATATTTTTTGTAATATATCTGATTTACTTTGAAACATTACAAACATTAGTTGTGGCTCACTAGAAAATCCAACATGGCCCCACCGGTTGGGAACCTATGACATAGAGTCATAGACAGACAATTTCATTGCTTTGTTTCAAATGGAACCAGTGATGAAAAACTCATTTCGCATAAGTATGAGGTTGCGAATGGAATTCAAACGTTTTGTGCTTCAAACCCCAATTCTGGATACTCACTTTTCTGTACAGGGTGGGCAAAAAGTTTGGGCACCCGCTCAAAATATTTACGTATCTAATTTTTGTATATCTCATATTTACGTATCTAATTTTTGGCATTTTAGTAATTGTTTGTTAAGTTAAAAGTTAAATTAAATGTTAAAAAATGTTAATATATGATAAATTCTTTCTTTCATGTACACTACCTTATTATTAGGGGGTGCCCAAACTTTTTTGTCCACCCTGTACTAACCAAATTATACACAACTCTTCTGACGGGAATGACAACTGTAGGGTTTTGTCAGATGAACGTGCAGTCAATTTATCGTGTAGGTTTTCTGCAAGTTCGGCAGACTCTACCGCCCTTTCATTGAACGGATTAAGTACCCACCTTTTGCCAAGCCTTTGATTGTCATGTGGGAAATAGTTTGGGAACTGGGAGGGGGGGGGTTGTACTGTATCATCATTTAGGGAAAGGGGATCTCGAATTTTATGTCAAAATGGGGTTGACAGCACAAAAAATGTTGAGAAACACCGCTGTATAGCTTAGGCCTAATATTAATTGAAGCGTTCCGTACGACAGTGACGAGCCCGCCATGATCCCAAATTTTGGACACTTTATCCTTTTCCTCTTTATTATGCCTATAATCTACGACTAAACCCTTAAAATGAAACGAAATTCATCATTATTGATGAATATTTGATGATTTTTATGTCTATTTACATTTTTAAAAGAGTAACGCGCGTATTCTCCAAACCTAAATTTGGCGCGTTCGTCACTGTCGTCCGGAGCGCCTCAATTAATGTAAAATTTAGCTTTTTACAGGCATACTGATTTTCTTTAATTTTATAACATTTGTAACATCGTTTCGAATTTGTAATAATAGAAATTAACTATTATTGGTATTTCAACATGTTCAATTTACCATATCGTTTACCATTTTTTATTCCTATTATTTCTATTTTGTCCATTATCATCCGTAATGACAGAATTAACTAAAGGCAACTTTATTTTATTTTTTGCTAAATTCTATTTATATTTATTATTTTCCTTCGTAAAAATAGAAATGAATCTCAAAGATTTTTGCCTGAAAAGCTGTCGTCATACTTCCTAACGGCATATTCAGATAAGACTATCGTAATTGAAATACTTGTCACTAAAAACACAAAACTGAATGTTGATGCCAACATTCGCGTAAACCAATATGGATATAATGTATATCTTATGTAATGGGTTCTTTCTTAATAAAGACTATTATTATTATTATTATTATCATTATTATTATCATTATAATTATCATTATTATCATTATTATTAGTGCAGTAGTAGTAGTAGTAGTATCGGTTGCAAATATAAAATATTAAAATATAGTTGAGCCTGTGTTGTATATAACTTGTAGGCTAGCCATTACACGAACAAAATTGAATTTTATAACGTCGACTTTCGACCTTATCGAAGTACAATGGACCACCCTCTATATTTCACGGTCCGATATTTCGCTTTCTTTATTTCACGGTACCTAAATTACTCCCTTTTTTTTTTAATATAGTACGGTCTAAACACTATTTTTGAGGTAATGTATAGAAATTATATACAGGGTGTCCCAGAATTAACTATCTATTTCAATGAAACCGGACAAATTTTTTAAAAACACACTTTTATTTATTTTTATCATGTTTAATATGTGTTAAAAATGTATAAATTTCTAAATTTTTTTCATAATTTTATTTTCATAATTTTTTCATTATCTGGTCCAATGAAAGACCGTCTGAAGTCATAGAATGGCAAAGAGACTCTCCAAAAGTTAACGTGTGGCTTGGAATGACCAAATCCAAAATTTATGGCCCATTCTTCTTTGCGGAAGCAACTGTAACAGGTACCGTCTACCTTGATATGCTTCAGCAGTTTCTCGAACCACAGCTTCTTGATGATGGCATTCTTGATAATGTTGTGTTTCAACAAGATGGAGCACCATAAATTTTGGATTTGGTCATTCCAAGCCACACGTTAACTTTTGGAGAGTCTCTTTGCCATTCTATGACTTCAGACGGTCTTTCATTGGACCAGATAATGACAAAATTATGAAAATAAAATTATGAACAAAATTTAGAAATTTATACATTTTTAACACATATTAAACATGATAAACATAAATAAAAGTGTGTTTTAAAAAAATTTGTCCGATTTCATTGAAATAGATAGTTAATTCTGGGACACCCTACATATATATATATATATATTTAGGATAAAAACGAAGACGTAGAGCAAGAAAGTCATTATATTTGGCTGCAGCCGACGTTTCGGGCAACTCTACCCATTTTCAAGGCCTAATAAAATAAAAGGCTAAAATTAATGCATGACAAAAAAAAATATAAAAAATTATACGAATGTCAAAAACAAACTAATTCATAGCACAGAATAAAACCACTTAAAGAATAAAAATTAAAAAGCGTAAAACAAGCATAAGCCAAAAACAAATTAAAAATTATATACATGACAAATAACACATGATAAAGTAAAACTTTAAAACTAAAAACATTCAAACAAATTAGTTAAAAATTAGTTAAAAACTTCACTAATAAAAAGTTAAATGAAAAAACGCAAAAGTGCACGAAAACATACCATGCTCACTTGACATCCTCAAACAACTGAGGCGAAAAGGAGACAGGGTCAAGGGGAAACAGAAAAATTTAGTTGGTAGGCATTCTAATTAATATAAAGGGGGTAACAGCTGGAATCAATATTTAAGCTGGAATTCAGAAATTTAATGCACAAAGATTCATAAATACGGAGAGAGGACGGACATTTTAATGATTTAAGAATTTTAAAGTTATTAACGGAAATATCAACTTTACACTTAACAGAATGATTTCTCCGTATTTATGAATCTTTGTGCATTAAATTTCTGAATTCCAGCTTAAATATTGATTCCAGCTGTTACCCCCTTTATATTAATTAGAATGCCTACCAACTAAATTTTTCTGTTTTCCCCTTGACCCTGTCTCCTTTTCGCCTCAGTTGTTTGAGGATGTCAAGTGAGCATGGTATGTTTTCGTGCACTTTTGCGTTTTTTTCATTTAACTTTTTATTAGTGAAGTTTTTAACTAATTTTTAACTAATTTGTTTGAATGTTTTTAGTTTTAAAGTTTTACTTTTATCATGTGTTATTTGTCATGTATATAATTTTTAATTTGTTTTTGGCTTATGCTTGTTTTACGCTTTTTAATTTTTATTCTTTAAGTGGTTTTATTCTGTGCCATGAATTAGTTTGTTTTTGACATTCGTATAATTTTTTTATATTTTTTTTTGTCATGCATTAATTTTAGCCTTTTATTTTATTAGGCCTTGAAAATGGGTAGAGTTGCCCGAAACGTCGGCTGCAGCCAAATATAATGACTTTCTTGCTCTACGTCTTCGTTTTTATCCTAAATGTAAAATTACGTCTCCTTAGGAGGGATCCTATTTCATATGTATATATATATATATATATATATATATAATATACAGAACGATATATCGCGAAAACGATATTTCGTGACAGTTCTCTGTCCCAATCTCGCGAAATAACGAGAGTCTACTGTATATGGATTTCAAACTAAATTGAAAAATTTGCTTACTGTTTTAACTGTGATTGATTAACATACATTACAGATTTTTAATGAAAATGACTAACCTAACCTAGCGTACCCTAACCGGACATAATATAACCTATACTAACCAAACCGAACCTAATCTGACCTAATTTAAGTTAGCTTAACATAAATTTAACTGGCATACATAAATACGGTCAAGATTTTCGACATTATGCAAGTTAAGAAATTTTGGTGTCGACATTATGCAGATCGACAATGTTCCGCTACTTTGCCTGAGGGTCTAGATTTAGTTAAAAGAAAGGCTGTTATATATATATATATATATATATATATATATATATATATACAGGGTGTCCCGTAAGTCTGGAACCATAGGGCAAAATGATAAAAACGGTAATAAAAACGCCGAAGAGACTTTTGGGGACTGTTTGTGAAATGAGCGAGGATGGTAGCGGCTGTGTCATCGTCGGTGGATGTCCTCGGAGGTCCACTGCGTGGTTTATCTCCTATGGATCCCGTTTCCCTAAACTTTGCTACAAGTTTGCCGACACAGCTGTGTGTTATCGGCGCGCGGTCCGGATGCAATCTGTTAAATTCCTCAGCGACCTCCCTCTGACTCCGATTTCCTAGGAGCAGAATTACCTGGATGCGTTCTTCCTTACTCAAAGACATCATGGGCACTTGCATAAACGGAAAAAACATGAATTACTTATTTTACCCTATGGTTCCAGACTTATGGGACACCCTGTATATATATATATATTTGCGCCTCGGTGGTGTAATGATTAGCATCGCTGACTAGCTGACTACGAATCCACCGGCCCCGGGTTCAATTCCCGGTGACGGCAGGCAGCGCGCAGAAAACCCAGCTGGTTATCCTTCCACACAATAAAATTTTGTTGGTAGAGAAATGGGTACCCTGGGTAGACTAGTAATTAAAACGCTGGGCTGCTGATCGGGAGGGCGTGAGAACGAGTCCGGACGAGGACTTTATAATTCCTGACCGCCCTGTGGTGGGTAATGGTCCGGGTTCCACGTTAAGCTCTAGGTCTAGGGTGAAGCAACAAGCTTGATCTTCGTCAAAACGAACAATTCGGGCGGAAGTAAAACCAAGGTTTAGCAATATATATATATATATATATATATACAGGGTGGCCCAAAAGTATGTTGCCCCGGAAAAAAAATAGTTTACAATGCGTCGGGGCACCAGACTTTTGGGCCACCCTGTATATTAAGAGAGAGAAAGAGGTGGGGCCCATTTTCAATTCGGAAGGAGAACAGAGCGACCACTTTGGTTGTTCCATTTTCCTTGAAAAATTGTTATTCTCATTTTATTTTGTATTTTCATGCGGGTTTTTTATTTTTTTAAAATTTTATACGGTTGTTGCACTTTTATATAACCTTAATATATATATATATATATATATATAAAGTCACGTATTTTATGGTTATAATTTACTTATAAATGTTATAATTAATTAAATATAAAAAGAAAGATAATAAATTTAAAAAAAAAATTTTAAATATGAAAAAAAAATTTTAAATACGAAAAAATATCGGTCGAAAATTTGTTTTAACAATTTGTATATTTGGAGATAATAGTTAAAACGTCTCCTTCAGCCAATTATCCAATTATTTTCAATACCAGAAAGGTTTTATATATATATATATATATTATATATATATATATATGTCTGTGTGTTTGTGTGTGTGTCTGTGTGTTGTGTGTGTGTTTGCGCGCGCGTGCGTGTCTTGTTTCACTGACCTTGTTCCACTCGAATGGAATGGAATATATATATATATATATATATATATATATATATATATATATATAAGTGGATTATTTATTATTAAAAATATGTTTAACTAGTTGAGAACCATAATTTCAAGGCATTTAACTAAATAACTGGATAACATATCTGTGTGTGTGTGTGTGTGTGATTTAATGAAATAAATATGTGAATAGATTCGGAGTCTTTTAATACATTTTTAATGTTTTTAAAAACATTTATACAAAAATAAAATGAAGTATTTAAAAAAAAAAGCGATATTGTGTAACGTGGTTGAAATATATATATATATATTTCAACTGCAAAGAACACGCAGTATAATTAACGTAAAGAACGACGCTTGTATAGGAGAACATACCGCGCAAGATGAGGAGGGAAAACGAACAAATGAAAAAATGAGGTAACCACCCGGGAATCGAACCCGGGATCTTCCGATTGCCGGTCAGATATGATAACCACTACACCATGGTCCTCATTCGATCAGAAGTCGTAATTCTCCTACATACGCGCAGAATGTTCTCCTATACAAGCGTCGTTCTTTACGTTAATTATACTGCGTGTTCTTTGCAGTTGAAATGTATATATAGGTGCGGCATGCGGGAGGTGCCCCCCTCGGGGCATTAGTTTCTGCGCGTATGTAGGAGAATTACGACTTCTGATCGAGTGAGGACCATGGTGTAGTGGTTATCATATCTGACCGGCAATCGGAAGATCCCGGGTTCGATTCCCGGGTGGTTACCTCATTTTTTCATTTGTTCGTTTTCCCTCCTCATCTTGCGCGGAATGTTCTCCTATACAAGCGTCGTTCTTTACGTTATATATATATATATATATATATAAAGCGCCTCGGTGGTGGTGTAATGGTTAGCATCGCTGACTACGAATCCATCGGCCCCGGGATCGAGACCCGGTGACGACAGGCGGCGCGCAACAAAACCCAGCTGTTCATCCTTCTACACAATAAAGAAAGTGGTTGGTAGATAAATGGGTGCCCTGGGTAGCCTAGTGGTTAAAACGCTAGGCTGCTGGGGGGGGGGCGTGGTTTGGATTCCACGTTAAACTGTAGGTCTAAGGTGGAGTGAAAAGCATGACTTTCGTCAGAATGAACAATTCGGGTGGAAGCAAACCAAAGGTTATATATACACTCGTGTATATATAAATATACAGCGTGGCCCAAAAGTCTGTTGCCCCGACTCATTCTCAACTTTTTTCGGGGAACAGACTTTTGGGGCACCCTGTATATATAGCAAATGCATAATGGCGTAAGCCACATCACAAATATTTCAGCAGCACAGCGGTAACCACTACAAAAACACAAGTTCAAACTGTAATAAAGAAAACTGTAAATGAATATGTCAGATACTCGTATATGATGCTTAAATATATATTTATTTACACCACTACAAAAACAAGTTTAAACTGTAATAAAGAAAACTAAATAAACTTACTGTAAACCGTAAGTAAACTGTCTCTAAACTTACTATAAACCGTAAGTAAAAAAACTGTAAATAAACTTACTGTAAACCGTAAGTAAAGAAAACTGTCTATAAACTTACTATAAACCATAAGTAAAAAAACTGTAAATAAACTTACTGTAAACCGTAAATAAAGAAAACTGTCTATAAACTTACTATAAACCGTAAGTAAAAAAAACTGTAAATAAACTTACTGTAAACCGTAAGTAAAGAGAACTGTAAATAAACTGACTGTAAACTGTAAGTAAAGAAAGCTAAATAAACCTGCTGTAAAATGTAAGTAAAGAAAACTAAATAAACCTGCTGTAAACTGTAAGTAAAGAAAACTAAACAAACCTACTGTAAACTGTAAGTAAAGAAAACTGTAAATAAACTTACTGTAAACTGTAAGTAAAGAAAACTGTAAATAAACTTACTGTAAATAAAGCAAACTACTAAATAAAGCTACTGTACACTGTAAGCAAAGAAAACTAAATAAAGCTACTGTACACTGTAAGTAAAGAAAACTTTAAATAAACTTACTGTAAACCTTAAGTAAAGGAAACTGTAAATAAATGTCTAAACGAAGCGTTGTAAAACTGCAGAGGAAATCGTCAACAAGACGTACTTGGCCCAAATGTGTTTTTTTCTTTGTGAGGTCAAATATTGAATGATAAAGGAAAGGATGTGACACGCATTCAACTCAAAAGATTCCTCCGTAAGCCTTCAACCAAACAAGTTTTCTCGCCTATTTGAGTGTATATGGTATTGAGGATGATATATGCCTGTATATATGGTGATGCAATACGCGTGTAATCTTCTATATTATATATTTACATATTTACCAGGATGTACACGGCGTGCTGAATTTTTTTTTAAACTATTAAAATTAAATTTTAAAACATTGAGACTGAAAAGATGCGTGTTTTGTGAAACTTCCAGGGCCGTTTCTAGCCATTTGGGGGCCCTAAGCAGTATACCCATTTGAGGCCCCACCCCCTCCATCTACCAACTCACGCCTTACTACATCACCTCAGTACACACATAACAAAAATGGCTGTGTTGATAAAAAACAATTATGAAACAATTTTAATGAAACATTTATGTCCAAATAACAATATGTACTTTCAGAAGACAAACAGAAAAAATATTCTTCATGAAATTCCTGAAAATTAGCTTATACATTATTTAGAATAAATGACACAGAACTATGTATAAAAAAATAATGTAATTATCAACTACCAAACAATTACAACTACGATACAATCGTGTAATAGCTAATAGTATACAGAACAGTTTGTGTCTTCAAAATTTTTGCCTCCTAGATTTTTCTGGGCGAAATCATCAATAACATCATCATATGAAATATGAAATCTCCCTGCCAACGTCCTGGTTGATGCTTATGATGCCAAGGCCACTGAGGCGATCCTGCCCCATTGATGATCTGAGGTAGTTCTTGATTAGCTTCATCTTAGAGAAGCTCCTCTCGGCTGACGCTACTGTCACAGGTAGAGTGCAGGCAATTCTTAGTGCAACCCAGAGATTGGGGTATAGTTCCTCCAGTTGCTTCTGATGAATGAAGGAGAGAAGCTCCAATGCAGTCATGTTGTGTGAAGGTAAAGTCGGCAAGTTCTTAATTTCGAGGGCCAGTTCTCTTCCATCAATGTCACACTTGCAGGACAAGTCTTCCTTGTTCATTGTGGTGAAGTTTAGGAGAACCCCAAATATGTCCCTCACATCATCTAATGTTTTGAACCTCTCATTTATTGACCCGATGGCACAATCTACCACCACATTGAAAAATTTTACTTCCAGCCTCGTTAAGGCTTCTGTAAATGGTTCGTCAGGAGCTTCGTAAGCAAAGTGCTTTTTTGTGGATCTGAGCCTCTTCTCCTTCAGCACAGCCTCCATATTCATTTCCTCACATATGTCCCTAGCTACGACTTGTGCTGCAACAAAACCTGTGTGTCTGTAACAGGTGAGTGAGTCTTTTGTTTTTGTGGGGAGGTTGACTGCCACATCAAACTGCATTGTAGGAGACTGCAGAAGTTTGCTCACATGGTTAACTGCATGAAGAATGTCATACCATACTACTGTGCAAATCTGAAAACAATAAGACCCTACCTCCTCTACAAGTGCTTGTGCTTCAGTCCTGGCTATGGCATCTGTGGCATTGTTTCTGACTTCCAACAGGGCCTCTCTGATGTTGTGGCTCTGGTATCGCACAGCCTCAATGCTCTTAAGCCGGCTCTCCGACCTAGTTTCACTCCAAGACTTGAGTGTTATGTTCACGTGCTTCTTTAGGATTGTCCATCTCTGTGTAGCTGCTGCAAAAAGGTTGTACAATTTTTGTACGTTGCCAAAGAAGCTGATGGCATCTGTGGAAGCTTTAGCTGCATCAGCCACTACAAGATTCAGAGTGTGAGCCCCACATGGAACATAGAGTGCACGACAGTTCTTCTCTAATAACCTTGCCTGAACACCTTTGTTCTTGCCCTTCATAATAATAATACAGTAATAATAATAATTGTTATAATTGTAACGTTAATCAAATACATTCAAATAATCAGACCATTTAGGTTTTAACCAACAAAATTCACATTATCTGAAAAAGATGAGAAAGAATTAATAAACTTGAAAACATAACGAAAATAATCCTAGGTTTTAAAGTGTTACAAAATCTCTTAATAATTAGTAAATTAGTGAAATAATGTTTTACAATACTAGAAAAATTAAGCATTTAGGAAAGTATAAACATATAGTAAGAATAAAGTTAAATAATATAGAAATAAGATCTCACAATAGTTATTTACACATAACGACCAAAACGTTTCGTTTGTCTCCATTTTATCACATTTGTCTCATACAAAAACTTTAATTAATACGACAATAATAATAATAATAATAATAATAATAATAATAATAATAAATAATAATAATAATAATATTAATAATAACTTCAGCTATATTCCTATTCTTGCCCACTGAGGTATAGGGTGGGGCACGGGAATCAACTGTTTTTTGAATAGCTAGTAATCGGCCATTAGGAATGGGAGGGGCGTGCGGTAGGTAGCATTCCATTCCTGGGTTCATAGCATTTAACTTTAACTAACACTCACCTTTATCTTTCAGGTGCCATCATGGAGCAGTGGACGTTAGAACACCGCATGTTCGCGTATGATCATTCTGCTCATAAAGTGCAAGCATTTCCTGTGCAAAATTCAGTCGTTGGGGGCAATCGTTTACATTCAATTCCTGCACCATCGCTAACTTGTATGGGTGAAAATGTAATTCTTCATGCAAAATCCGTCTAACAGTACGATTGCTGATTCCGAGTGCAGCTGAATGTCTCCGAGCAGAGCGGCCTGGGCTTTGCAACATCGCTTGTCTGACCCTTTCAACGTTCTCTGGAGTACGCACAGTGCGTTGCGGCCCCTTCGGTTTTGTTTTCATTATTGAGCCTCCTGTTCGAAGATTGTTAACCCAACGTAAGATTGTGTCACGAGCGGGAACAGAGTCATTTCGATGAATGTTGAATCTGCGGCGAAACGCACGCTGAACTGCTGTCACTGACTCGCCACTCCTAACAAAATGATCATACGCGAACATGCGGTGTTCTAACGTCCACTGCTCCATGATGGCACCTGAAAGATAAAGGTGAGTGTTAGTTAAAGTTAAATGCTATGAACCCAGGAATGGAATGCTACCTACCGCACGCCCCTCCCATTCCTAATGGCCGATTACTAGCTATTCAAAAAACACTTGATTCCCGTGCCCCACCCTGTATGACCTGGGAGCCTGTCTAGGGGCCCCCTAGTAGCAGCGGGGCCTTAAGCGGCCGCTTAGTCTGCTTATGCCAGGAAACGGCCCTGGAAACTTCCTTCCAGTGCAAGCGTAGAGAGAGAGAGAGAGAGAGAGAGAGAGAGAGAGAGAGAGATGGATGGAACAAACGGCTAACAATCTTTGGTTTGTTAAGAGTCCAGTAAAGCCTAAAGCTTAAGGGCCAAATTAAATAAAAAATAAATAGCCCAATTTCACAGTTATTTACACTAAAACAGAGAATTGTAAACTATTTATTTTATTAATAAAAAAGTTATTAAATTTAATTAAATTCAAAACATTTATAACGTAAATTGTTTGAGTTAAATTCTTTTCATCAAATCAAGCTTCGGTAATGTTTTTACCATTTAAGAATTACTCACTACTCATCATTTTAAGCATTGCAAAACCCGTAAAATTGTTGGAGTTACGGGAATGAAATACCTTTGAGTTTTCTTTCAAATATTTCCACAGCGTTACTATAACAACGGAACGACAGTTTCAAATTCTTAATTAATCTGTTTAATTAAAAAATAGTTTAATTTCTTAATTAAGTCTTTTTCAGTTATAATCAAATGTTTTAAAACCATATACCGGGTGTCCCATTCGAAATGAAACAACTTCGAAACCTTATAATTTTTTATTGAATAATGCAAACAATGTAATATTCATACAGTAAATAGTCAATGTCATAAAGTTTCATATGATATATGTGAATTATAGCATTTAGATACATTAGAGTTCTTTATTGTATGCATTCAATATGTGCACCATTTGTAGCATGGACCAGGTCGCAACGGTACTCAATTTCCCTCCACACGTTTCTTAGCATCTCAGGGTTACAGAGTCCACCGCTTCTGTGATGCACATTTGAACGAGGAATCTGCAGTTCGACACTGGCACGACGGATGGACTTTCTCGGGCTACTACCAAAGGCGCCGCGTATTCGTTCAACATCATCTTCCGATCTTGTTCGCCCTCCAGAGTGTTCCTTTAGAACACTGCCAGTCTCCTCAAATTTCTTGGTCTATGCATATAGGTCTCTTCTGGTGGGTGGTTCCTCGTGAAAGGTTGTACGGAATCGCCGTTGCACCAGAGTAGGGGACTTCAACTCAACCATCCATAACAAACATTTCGCTTTTTCTTGTGGAGTAAACATAATTCAATCTGAAACAAACAAAAAACATTATGACAAAAACTTATGCATATGGTGTAGTAACTGGCAAAGTTTCAATATTCTCACATTAATACTTTAAAAATTACAGAGTTTCAAAGTTGTTTCATTTCGAATGGGACACCCGGTGTATATAATATATATATATATATATATATATATATATATATATATATATATATATATATATATATATATATATATATATATATATATATATATATATATATACACACACAATATTGCTCCTGATGAATGATTGCAATGCAAACCAACAACACAGATACGCAGATAATTGTGAACTTGACCACGCATTGCTTTTGACAGCATGGATCATTATTGATTCCAGTGGTGATGAACCACGTATGGAATTCTTGTCAGTGCACTGACCTTCTACTTTATGCTTGGCAATGATATTGTGAGCTGCTTGTACCCTGAGTGGGCGTATGGTCGGGGCGATGCTTTGTGTAAAACAGTGAAACCTCTTGCCTTTCTTATAGCTTGGACCTAATCTGTTGACATGTCTTGAATGTATGAAGTAGGGTATATATATATACATATATATATATATATATATAATATATATATATACATATATATATACAGTGTGTCCGTAAAGTCATGGTGGGATTTTAAATAGCTATATTATTGCAACGAAACATGATAATGAGATGAAAAAAGGCAAATTGAAGAACAACTCTAAAAGAATAACTTTATTTAACGTAGTTCGATATGGGCTCCTCTGGTAGCCCTGCAGACATCTAGGCGGTGATGTGTGTCCGTAAAGTCATGGTGGGATTTTAAATAGCTATATTATTGCAACGAAACATGATAATGAGATGAAACAATGCCAAATTTAAGAACAACTCTCAAAGTGTATCTTGTAGTTAGTCTAGGCTAAGCTTAACCTTTATCTCGTAGTTAGTCTAGGCTGTCCACATGCCTATGTTGAACATGAGCGTAATAGCCCGAAAGTTAATGTGTGGTGTGCTCTAGCACGAGATCGAGTGATTGGCCCATTTTTCTTCGCGGAACCCACTGTGACGTCACACAACTACCTCGCTATGTTGGAACATTTTGCAGTACCCCAATTTATTGACAATAATGTCATCTTTCAGCAAGATGGTGCTCCTCCGCACTATGCCAACGTTGTTCGAGAATTCCTTAATGAAAATTTCCACAGAGATGGATAGGAAGAGGAGGATGGAAGCCATGGCCTCCACGCTCTCCGGACCTGACACCTTTGGACTTTTATTTGTGGGGTTACGTCAAGCAAAGCGTGTACAGTGTACCCATTAGGGATATTCATCACTTGCACGAGCGAATCACGGAAGCTATCGCATCCGTCACTCCTGATGTTCTTGGGCGTGTGTGGCTGGAATTGAATCACCGCCTAGATGTCTGCAGGGCTACCAGAGGAGCCCATATCGAACTACGTTAAATAAAGTTATTCTTTTAGAGTTGTTCTTCAATTTGCCTTTTTTTCCATCTCATTATCATGTTTCGTTGGAATAATATAGCTATTTAAAATCCCACCATGACTTTACGGACACACTGTATATATATATATATATATATATATACAGGGTGGGCCAAAAGTCAGGAACATAGGAACTATGCTTTCAATGCATATATATAGATATATATATATATATATATATATATATATATATATTATATATAATATATATATATTTGCATTAAAAAGCATAGGTCCTACGTTTACTGACTTTTGGCCCACCCTGTGTATAGAAATTTTATCAATAATAAAATATTGTCCTTTGTTGACATAAGATCCATGAAAGAAGTCTCTTTAAATAGAATGTAATTATGGCTTCATGGAACGAACATAGTCAAATTTCAGGAAAGTGTCCACTCAAAGTCAAACCTGGTAAATTTAGAACTTCTTAACTTCTTTTTGAAGGTGGATTCTATAAGAAATTTTACCTTCTTTTGGATACAAAAGCTTCTTGTCAGATGATGTAATAATTTCTTTTAATGATAATAACTTCTTTGGATAGAAGGAATGGTCCTTGACCTTCATTTTTGAGTGATGTGAGAGAATAGAAGATAATATTAATATTTCTGGGCATAGAAGGCTGGGTATTGGGTAAAGTCTTTGTTTTCTGTGTACTTGAACCTTCTTCATTTGAGTTTTATGTTGTTGAATGTATACTAGAGTTCAGACTCAGGTGACTTACTCATCAGTTCACCAATATTCTTTTTGGAATGTAAAAAAAGCGAGTTTTTAAACGCTGGTAGAAGTCTTTGCTCCGTAAAATAGGGCATGGGGTATAATTTTATTACTGGTGAACGTTATTATGCCTATAATAACATCAACCAAATGATGATGCAATTAAGGAGAAAGATGAAACTTTGAAAATAATATATATTAAAAGAATTAGGCCTTAAATGTCATTAAAATGGGACCATTGGGGATGCTATCAGACCTTAAAGCTATCAGAATTTAATCCTTTGACGCCGGAATTGTTTGAGGGTCAAGTTATGAATGCGTGTATTTGAAAGGTTACCAATATGTAGCAGTCGTCCTTTTAGGATTACTAATACCTAATACCTGAGAATCAAATCACTAAGAGAGATGCACGTAAATGCAGCAACTGCCTTGCTAAAGGAATGCAGGAAACCACTGATGTCAAAGTTGACCCATGTACAGTCAGACGTGAACTTGGGTTCCTCGTGGTAAAGGAAGGCTTTCTGTTGTTTTCAATGAAGGAAATAATCAGAAGGTATTAAAATTTGATAAAACCCACAAAAATTGGAAAGTTAACATTTGATGATGTTAGTAAATTGGAGGACATTTTATTATGTATTTTTATTATGAATATTTTTGTTTTTTTCATTATTATTTTGATGATCTTACAATATTAATGCGCACTTAAATAATTTATAATACAGGGTGATTCACTTGCTGATAGCCCCAGAGTATCGTATTAGCGATACTTTGGGGCTACCAGCGAGTGAATCACCCTGTATAATGTTCTTTTATTTAGTTACACTGCCCATAATGGGACGTATATCGATCCGATCCGATTGGAGGACACAACTTTGCCGAATATTTGATTTTACGAACACAATTTTTTCATTTTCACACACACACACACACACACACACACACACACACACACACTATATATATAACGACAGTATTGGACCCACTCCTTTTCATTATTATGCTAAAAGACATAGACACTGAAGTAAACCGCAATAGTATAGTAAAATCCTTTGCAGACAACACAAAAATCAGCAGAAAAATCAGCGATGCAAAAGAGGTGGAGGCCTTGCAGAGGAACACGCAGGGTCGCCGAGAGGGTGGGGAAGCCACGTTAAATCCCCAGGGCTCGGACCTCTAGGGGGCCCGGAAAGAGGGGTGATAAAATCTAAAAATATTAATAAAGCAATTGATTAAATAATAGAGGAAATATAATTAATGAACATACATTTTATAGAGATTATCATACTGTATGTTTTGAATAGTGACTTGGACATATAATCAGTTTGCTTGTTATGTACAAAAAAACATTCATAATAAAATACTGAGTAAACGGGGGGGCCCATATACCAATCCTTCCCCGGGGCCCGTGACAGCTCTCGTCGGCCCTGGGGACACAAACAGAATATACAAAGGGTCAGAATACAACATGACAGTTAACACCGAGAAATTCCAGCTCTTGAGATATAATAGAAATTAGGAACTTAAATAGACAGCATATTGTGCCCCGGACAGACAGGAAATGCAGAGAAGCACGAAAGCGATAGATTTGGGGAGGGTGGGTGGGTTAGTGGCGATAAACAAAGCAAAAAGAGTCGGGGGACGGGTACTAAGAGCCTTTAAAAGAAGGGACAAGACAGTAATGATTTCCCTGTTGAAAACACTGATCATACCAAAACTTGAATACTGTTCAATCTTGACGTCCCCATACAAGAAGTAAGAAATTAATAAACTAGAAGATATTCAGAGACATTTCACAGCCAAGATCGATGGCTGCAAAAAACCCAACTACTGAGAAAGACTACGTAAACTAAATCTGTACTCCCTGGAAAGAAGAAGAGAGAGATACACCATAATCTACTTATGGAAAATGATCGAAAAACTTCAAACTAAACCCAATTACCATTCAAACAACACTGGTAAACAGGAAAGGCAGAATGTGTAGTGTTCCCAAATTAAAGGCCCGACAAGGGACCTCTTCAACATTGAGGGAAAACAACTCGGTTGTCAGAGGGTCAAGACTTTTTAACCAGCTTCCAAAGGACCTCAGGAACGTTATAGGGAACAAAATTGAAGTCTTCAAAAGAAGACTAGATGCCTGGCTCAGGACGGTACTAGATGAACCGGGTGTACCTGGCTATGTGCGGTGGAGAGCGCAAGAGAGCAACTCGTTCCTCCACCAAGTCAGGCCTAGAGGCGGGGCCACCAGCTTGACCTTCGTGTGAAGAGAGACCATTGCACGGAACTGCGACGAGGTTAACGAGGTGTATATATATATATATATATATATATATATATATATATATATATATATATATATTATTAGGGTGTCTCTTATTTTCGAAGTGTTGATTTTTTTAGGTTGCGCCTCCTCAACCAGTTTCATTGGTTGAAAAAACATCACATATAAAATTGTTTTTGGATTGAACAATTTTTAGAGGTCGCCCCCGCTTATTAAAGTTCATAAAATATAGCTATTATTTATGCAATTAATATTTGAAATTACTAGCAGTTGTCAAGTATACTAAACATGTTTTTAATTAATTAATCATCATATTTATGATGAATTCAATTAAATGAATATATTAGAGATAATTGTCAAGTTTGTAGCTGAAAATATTGCTTGATAAGACAAGATCGACCTGTTTAAACATGTTTCATCAAGAATGCTCCAGATTATGTTGCAATTGTTTATTTGTCATCATTCAGTGTTCTGCTGTCATAAGTAAAAGGTGTGTAACTGTGTATCACTATACTTCTTTTTTGCTATTATCAGATAATAAACTATGTTATTTATATTTTCACAATTATTTATACTGATTTTGTTATTAGTGTTTGAAAAAATTTAATGAATTTAATGAAAAAATTTGAATTTATGCTCTTATACACATATTATGAAGTTTTAAACAATGTTGCTATTGTCACAAAGAATTTAATTTAGTTCAATGGAAATTTTACCTGACATGTGTTTCATGATCTGTTTCTATCAGTGGCGTCACTAGAGGGGTGCGAGGGGTTTTTGTGCAGTGTTTGAGCAGAAATTTATTATTTTTATAAAAATATCCCTGTAGTTAGTTATAACAACAAAACATTTTTCGTAAGCCCAGCTTACATGTATCAATATACCTACAAGGCTAAAACTCTATGCTAATTTACTTTTTGAACCTTCTAATGCGCTCCGGTCAGAGCTGTCATTATTACCCAATTACAATGACGCTTCGAATCACGTGGTTTCGTCTGCACGCTCTACAAGCACGCGTTGTTGTTTTCGTTGCTGCTGGTGTTTTTATAGTCGCTGATTTTGTCAAATTTTCTGTTGTTTTAGCTACAATATTGTGGTAATTAGTATTTGTGAACCTATATCAATAACTTTTTGAGAATGAAGTAGTAATTAAAGGAAAAGAAGAGAGAAAATTAAAAAAGGCTTCCGCTCAGTTGTTGCAGCCTCTGTCTTTATGATGTTGCTGCCTCAAATTTATGAGTATATTCCATATGCATTTGTCTACAACTTCTACATTATTTGGGCCGTTATTGATTATGCAAACCTAATCCATTAATGTATCTCATGCAACGGTAAAGTTTAACGTTAAAATGACATAATTTTGATGTAGTTCTTAAACGTTTTTACTTCGAATTCTATTGTTTTCTTACTGAATTTTCACTTTAACCACATGAAACTATGTAAATGTAAATACATTTAGGCTGTGCGTATGATATTGTAATTTAAAGGAGTAATTTTAATTTGCTAGTTGTTTATGTCACTACTATTGCCATTACATTCAGTGATATACGGGAATTACGATTTACGAGTAACATTAGTACAAAAAAACATTACTAAGGATTCTGTATGGTCTGGTACGGGAGGAGGTCCATGGGGGGGGGGTGACCATGAGTTACCGCACTGGGTGACACCAACCCTAGTGACGCACTGTTTCTATTTCCAATAAAATAGCAAAATATAAATTTCTACTACAAAAATATTTATTCCTTGTTTCTTAGATTAAAAAATAATAGGAATAATAATTGAGAAAAATACGTTAGATTTATAAAATAGACCAAATTAACTTATGTCTACCAAATTTTTTTTTTTTTGTAATTTAAAAAAGTCAAAACAGTGATTTAGCCCTGCTCTACAAAACCATAACACTACATTAATATTTTGTTTTCTTATTTGCAGATGAATACAAGAAGACCATTCTATTTGCTCGGATCTACAGAGATGATATTAAAGGCTCAAAGCTGCCCCCATATAGGCAAGCTTTTGGTTATTTTATGCACCTCCACAGAGAGAAAAACATGACAATCCGCGATGCTCTGCGTCAATCTATTCGAGCCACAATAGTTATCTGGGATAAGGCCAATATTCCTACTCAGCAGGAACCTCGTGCCATGAAGAAGTTAGAGAATTTCTTTAACGAATGGACTTGCTTAAAGAAGCATGCTTCCAGAACAAGCCAGAGCCATAAAACCAAGGAGGCTGATTTTGTAGAGCGATTGGAAGATCTCTTTGACATCGCCCATGGAGACGCTGAGAAGCTGATCAAGAATCGTGAGGACTGGGAGTTCCTTCAACTGCAAAGACAAAAAGGTCGTCCTGGCTCAATCGGTGGTGTGGACACTGTACATCTTCACCGCACAAAAAATGCAGTCAAACGGTTGGAAGCTGAGGCAGAGAGAAAAAGAAAGTCAGAATCTTTGATGGAGGCGTCTACTAGTCAAGTTGTACTGGCTTCTTCCACATCTTCCAGCAACACTGATGAAAGTGAGAATGAGGAGGAGGAGCCCAAAGGAGCTTGTGCTTTACCAAAATCTAAGAAAAAACGAGGCATGAAAAACATCATGACTATTCAGATGTCTGCTGCCCTGGATCGTACACAAATTTCCTCTAGAAAGGCAACATTTATCCTCGCAGAGGCAGCTAAAAGCTTTGGTTTGGACGCTTCAGATTACAACATAAACCAACATTCTATCCATCGCCTTCGAAATAAGAACCGAGCTCGTCATGCTAAAGAACTTAAGGAGCATTTCCATGGAGAATGTTCTATGACAGTCCACTGGGATGGCAAGATGATGGAGGACCTCACCTCGCACAAGCACATTGATCGTCTCCCAGTACTTGTGTCAGGACCTGGTGTTGAACAGCTGCTTGGTGTCCCCAAAATCCCAAACTCAACTGGAGAAGCACAAGCTGAAGCCGTCTTTAACTGCCTGAATGAATGGGGAATTACAGAGAGAGTAAAAGCAATTTGTTTCGATACAACAGCTTCAAACACGGGTCAATATAGTGGAGCCTGTGCTCTCATCGAAGCAAAATTGGGACATGATGTTTTGTACTTGCCTTGTAGACACCATGTTTTAGATTTATTGTTGGGAGCTGCATTTGAAGCAACATTGGGATCTACATCAACTGGTCCAGAGATATTGATCTTTAAGCGTTTTCGTGACAATTGGACTTCTGTTGATCAAAGCCAGTTCCAAACAGGTGAGACAGACACGATTACTAAAGAAGCAATTATCCAGTCTAAAACTGAACTAATTCAGTTTGCTAGATCCCAGGCACCTATGCTACGGGATGACTATCAAGAACTTTTGGATCTGTCCATCATCTTTCTTGGAGGTGTCCCCAATAAAGGCATCAAGTTTCGTGCACCAGGTGCCATGCATCGAGCTCGCTGGATGTCCAAAGCGCTCTATTCTATCAAGATGTGGCTTTTTCGAAACCAGTTCAAGATGACTAAGACTGAAGAACGAGGAATTCGAGATCTTTCCCTTTTTTCTGTTCTCATCTATATGAAGGCTTGGACAACATCCTCACTCCCTATTGAAACCCCATTTAATGACTGGCTCCTTATGAGGTCATTGATTAATTATCCTAACAAAAAGATTTCTGATGCAACTAAAAAAAAGCTCTCTAACCACTTATGGTACCTGTCTGAAGAAGCAGTTGGTCTTGCTTTCTTTGATGAGCGAATTACTACAGATGTAAAGAAACGCATGGTAAAGGCATTAGAAGATGAGTCCACTGATAGACCACCCAAGCGTCCTCGGATTCCTGAATCGACCTTCTGCTCTGGTGAAGGACTACACCAACTTGTTACAAGAAATACTAGAGAATTCTTTACTAAGCTGAATTTGCCAGAAGGATTTCTGAACAAGGCACCCAGCACTTGGACATCCAACTGTGAATATTTAAGGGCCAGAGCTATTGTTGCAGCTCTATCTGTTGTAAATGACCGGGCAGAACGTGCAGTAGCTTTAGTTCAAGAGCTGAATAAGAAATTGACAGTGGGGGAAGAGCAGCTCCAGTTCCTGCTCCAAATTGTTGCAAAACACCGCCAGAGTCACCCAGTTCCATCAAAAACTGTTCTTCTCAAAAAATAACCATCAATGAGGTCGCACCTTAAAATACACCATATTGTATAATCATTGTATATTAAATAAATGTTGTATAAGGAAATAATGCTAATTAAAGTAATTAAAGTATGTAAATAGCACTGGCATTTTGAATTTATCTCTATATAATAAACTAATGGTTTTTTTTTTTTTTTGTAGCAATGCTTCATTGCTGATTGTACAGGGTGGGCGGAAAGTAGCTCCCTATTTTGGATTGGTAAAAAAATACGTATATTATCCATTTATTTCAGAAGAAATAATATGAAAAGGTAGGCATACATGGTAGGTTTTCTCTAAAATTCAATGTGGGCTCAACTCTTTCCACCAGCTTCTGGAGCCGCCCAGGAATGGCGTCCACTGACTTTAGCAGGAACTCCGGCGGGATGGAGGACATGACTTCCCGAATTCGGTCCTCCAGTTCTTCCAATGTCCTCGGTTTGGTGCGGTAGACTTCTTCCTTACCCACCCCAAAGAAAGAAGTCGCACGGTGTCAAGTCGGGGCTCCTGGCTGGCCATTGATGTGGACCACGACGACCCATCCAACGCCCAGGGAAGTGGGCATCCAGCCACTCACGGACAACAAGAGCGAAGTGCGGAGGGGCGCCATCTTGCATAAATATCAGATCGTCGATGTTCTCCCATGTGCTGACAACCGGCCAGACCTCGCTTCGCAACATAGCAAGGTACCGCTCAGCATTCATGGTGTTGCGCAGAAGGAACGGGCCCACAACCTGATCTGAGGTCATACCACACCACACCGTTACACTGAACCGATTCTGCCGTTTTTCAGCGGTAACCGTGCGACTTCTTTCTTTGGGGGTGGGTAAAGGAAGAAGTCTACCGCACCAAACCGAGGACATTGGAAGAACTGGAGGACCGAATTCGGGAAGTCATGTCCTCCATCCCGCCGGAGTTCCTGCTAAAGTCAGTGGACGCCATTCCTGGGCGGCTCCAGAAGCTGGTGGAAAGAGTTGGAGCCCACATTGAATTTTAGAGAAAACCTACCATGTTTGCCTACCTTTTCATATTATTTCTTCTGAAATAAATGGATAATATACGTATTTTTTTACCAATCCAAAATAGGGAGCTACTTTCCGCCCACCCTGTATATAAAAAAAGAGCCAGGAAGGATTTTGGATAGGAGAAAAAGGATTGGGATAAAGAAGGATTGAGGACCAAAGGATGGATTATAACAACATCAAGGATAGGTTAGAAAAGGATAAATGATAAATAAGAAGGCCTATACTTATAAAAACGAATCAAATTAAAAAAGAAGGAAGGAATTATGTGTATAATGAGCATAATCATATGTCAGGAGCTATTATGCCATGGTCACCATTTTTATTAGCCGGGGGCGACCCCTAAATATGAGCCAATTTGTGTCAAACTTTCAAGTTTTAGTTTTTATGCTAAATGGAACTATTTTAGGGGGCGCAGATAAAATAATTCAACATTTCAATTTTTCACTACCCAATAAGACACCCTAATATATTATATATATATATATATATATATATATATATATATATATAATATATATATATATATATAAACGTAGGGGTTTCTGAAAGTAAAGTGAAGTTCCATTAAAAATCCAAGAGTTTATCCATCAAATCCTGTTTTGTAATCCACTCAAGTGTGCTGCAAACTGAGCTTGAGACCTTCAGTTTAGCTAAAAATGGAAATAGTAGCTAATTTCTCCTTCATTTATGTATATATAATGGAAATAGTAGCTAATTTCTCCTTCATTTATATATATATATATATATATATATATATATATATATATATATATATATACAGTATATATAAACCCAAATCAACATGGCTTCAAGGCTGGAAAATCATGCCTATTATAGCTATTGAACCACCAGGAGAAAATATTTGAAATATTGTGTCGAGGACGCAACATAGATGTAATATATCTGATTTTGCTAAAGCCTTCGATAAATTGTGACTATGGAATTATAACACACAAACTTAAGAATACATGAATTATTGGAAAGCTAGGAAGATGGGTATTTCATTTCTCGACTCAAAGAACGTAAAGAGTGTTAGTAAATGGGGTAAAATCGGAAGTCTCGGAAGTACCCACAAGGTATAGTATCAGCTCCCTCGCTGTTCATAATAATGATTGCAGACATTGATGCAGATATTAAGGACAGTATCGTATGATGTTTCGCTCTATAACATCAAAATTACAACAGCTGGAAAATAATGGGAGTCATCTGGACGATGTTGTGTTGAGTGGGGAGACGAAAGAGGAGGTGGAGCAGCAGTTGGAAAATTGGAGAGAGGCGTTCGAAAGTAGGGGGATGAGAATTAGCCGAAAGAAGACCAAATATATGAGATGTGATGTGCAGCAGGACAGAGGAGGGGAAGTGACATTGAGTGGAGAGCGTGTTAAGACGGTGGAGTATTTTAAATACTTGGGGTCAACAGTGGATGCAGAGGGGGGAGCAGAGAGAGAGATAAACTGTAGAATACAGTCGGGGTGGAAGAACTGGAGAGACGTATCAGGGGTGCTCTGTGATAAGAGGGTCCAAGTGAAACTGAAGGGAAAGGTATTCAAAACAGTGGTGAGGCCGGCAATGTTGTATGGAATGGAGACTGTGCCAATGAAGAAGAGAGAGCAATGAAAGAAAAATCGATGTGGTTGAAATGAAGATGTTGAGATGGATGTGTGGAGTGACGAGGAGGGATAGGGTCAGAAATGAGCATATAAGAGGGACAGTGAAGGTGGCGGAAGCATCTAAGAAGGTGCAGGAGGCCAGGCTGAGGTGGTATGGACACGTCAGGAGAAGAGAGGAGGAGTATGTGGGGCGCAGAGTGCTGGAGATGGAGTTGCCGGGACGGAGAAGAAGAGGAAGACCGAAGACGAGATGGAGGGACTGTGTGGTGGCGGACATCAGGGAGAAGGACTTGGAGGAAGACGTGGTATACGACAGAGGAGAGTGGAGAAGACGAACCAAAAACAGCGACCCCATGTAAAGATGGGATAATAAGCTGCGGAAGAAGATCTGGAGGAGCTTCCGCAGCAGAAAAGCAAACATCATGCTCAAATTATGGAAAAGTCTAGTCTTACCAATAATTGGGTATTGCTCAGTACTCACAAGCCCATACAGAAAACGAGACATTGCGAACATAGAAGCCATACAAAGGACTTTTACGTCTAAGATAGAGGAAACGGAAGGTGAAGACTACTGATCTCGATTACAATCACTGAAATTCTATTCTTTGGAAAGAAGACGCGAGCGGTACACAATAATATACAAATGGAAAATACTAGAGGGTTTTGTCCCTAACCTTAGAAATGAAATAGAAACAAACTGCAATGATTGAAGAGGTAGATTTTGTACTGTCCCAGCTGCGGTGGGACAGGGGGCCATGAAAATGAGGATGGAAAATGCTCTCAGAATACGAGGCCCAAAGCTTTTTAATGTCCTGCCAAAAGAAGTGAGGAACCTCCAACACACCGACCTGAATAATTTCAAGAACCAGCTGGACAGCAATTCCCTCCTTCACGAAATCGCGCAAATGAGTCGGGATGCTGCAGAGGAGTCGACCGCAGGTCGATCGTGAACCGTCGTTCAAACCCTCATAAAGTAACATAAAATATGTATGACACGTAGTGATTACCCGCTACCAATTTTTTATTGGTATTTTATTGGTGTTTTATTGGCATTATAGTATTCAAATGACAGCGCTCCTGAAACATTGTCCTTGTCTGAAGCATAGTCCTTCTGCCTAGTAACACGTGTTTCGAGCGAATTCCGTATAAAAGCTTATTAATAGTGAAAATCTAGCGGTATATTATCAATGATAAATGCCAGTGCTCGTGTGACTATCTAGTACAGTGCACGCAAAGTGATATTTTCTTAAATGGTAAACGTACGACATATACCATGAAAAGTAAACCAAAGCATATTACTCTTACGCGATTAATTCCATCTGGGAAAAAAAAAATGTGCCCATCCATACGATTCAAACGAGGCAATTTGTTTTTCCCAAAATTCCTATAGCCATACCCCCGATATCCCCCGCTGCCGTTCTCACGAGTACTAGACAGTGGACATACACAAAGCTTGACATATCCCATCGCCAGGAGTAACGGAAACCACTCTCCCTCATTCTCACTCCTATAGTCAAAACACCTACACCTCACACTCTCCTTCTTGAGAAAAATTTTCGCTCACCAATCTTTCTGTAATAATATTTATAAATAGCATGGAAATGGGTAACCGATTTCTACAGTTTTGCAAGGTTTGCAACAATGCAACCGATGACTCGAGAGCAATTAGGTGTAATCTTTGCCAATTTCTCTTTGATTTTAACTGCCTGAATTGGAAAGGTGAAGACATCACTCCAATAGGAAGTGCCAACCAACTAAGAACATTTCTGTGAAAGCTGTATAACGAAAATAAATTCGTTTACGGTTATAAAAAAGAAAGAGATACTGAAGAAGCAGCGAAAGAAGATAATATAAACGATGAGCAGAAATAAACAAGAAAGGAGACGAACAAAAGTGAAACAGATACAAACATGTCACATACTGGTATACCGACACACAAAGAGGGCGAAACAATTATTATATCAAAAGCACTTAAAGAAACACGTAAATCAGTTGGAGAACACCAGAGTAAATATAGTAAATAGCGAAAACAAGTGGGAAATTACGATAATACCCTGAGGTTATCTCCGAAAAAGGAAATGAAACAATCAACAAAAACAAAGGCCCCCGAGTGATAATGTGGAAATAAATGTATGCATATCATGAATTCCACACGAAGCGTGGCAATAAAGCTAATTTTGAAATTTCGAAAAATCTTGTCGACTTATATAGCATTATATTGAGAAATCGTTCTAGTTGGTATTTACAGTGAAATCCCTATTTTCCCATGACCCACGTCAAGATAGTTATATATCGTTTTGTCTTGTTACAGACTTACCAGAGCGGTAATTCTGTCATACCCCCAAAATAATCCCGTCACGATAACTGACTAGCCCAAGTTAGCCCAAGCCTAGACAGAATTTATATACACCTACAATCAATCATACTCGACCTTTGTCGAGAAACTGCTAATTTGGAAATATCCCACAAATACTGCAACTGCATAAAAAACATTTGTGGAGGCAAGTAATTCCGTCACATACATTGTTTCCTAATCTAGAAATATGTAATAATATGTTCCTTTTTCTATTCGGTAGTAAAGGTATGGCTAGGAACATCTAGAATTCTAGATACTAACTATTAAATAACTAGAAAATAACTATTAAATAACTACTTCTAATATTTTCTAATACGTAATAGCATGGTTAGAAAATGACCAAAACAGGTTTGTGCTGAGTAATTTTGTCACGATGAAATTCGTGATATACTATGCAAAGGACTTTTGCAGATATAAGGAAGGCCACCAGCTTGACCTCCGGGTGAAGAGAGACCAACGCATGAAACAACATAAGGTAAGGTATCTCACCATGTGCAATTTCTATTATAATAACGGTCACTGTAAATTTGCCGACAGCCGCAAATTTTATCATCCTACCATTTGCAAGTACTATGCAAGTAGACAAATATTTGTCCGCAAATATGGCAAGAAATGCTACTATGTATCATTACTCATTCATTACCTTCCAACAAACTCGAGGGACAATAGGAAAAACGGCGAGGAACTTATGAATACAAACCAAGGAGCACATTTTATCAACACTGTAGACACATTACGGTCACTAAGAACTCATTCAGCACATATAATCGACACAACTGAGAACCTCCGAACTAATCCGTTACCGAGCCAAAAATAACTACCAGAACATGTAACCGGAAACGGAGCTTCCGAGCGGACCACAGAAATATAAAACACGCAACACTAAAGGAAATTGAATTTGGAATACACGAAGGAGGACAATGCAAAACAGGAAACATAAATATAGATGCCCGGACAGTTCGTTACTGGACATTTCGCTACGGACATTTCGTACCATATATAATTTTACCAGTAAGTAAAATTAAAAAGGTAATAAAATTTATTAAAAAATTACGAGAATTATTAAATGAATACAAGGATTATTAAATGATTACACGAATTACATAAATTATTACGCATGATTACATGAATCTTAAAAGAATTTTATTTTTTAAAAAGAATGAAAGAATGCATAAAACATTTGATACAATAAAATATCTAAAAATATTTAAGATTATGGCAAATAGCACGAAGGAATTCCAATTTATTTCCAGAACCGTATCTTCTCAGTAAATTATGGATCTCTCTCACAGTCCCTATACTTTTTCCGAGTTGCGTTTAGGTTAGGTTAGGTAACGTTACAGTATAAACAAAAAAGAACACGAGACATACAAAAAAATTAAAAGAACAACGGAAATATAAGAATTACAAGAACAAAAGGCAAAGGATATAAAAAAAATATTCCAATCAAACCAATTAAAAAAAAATGTAGATAGAGGAACCAACTTTCATGGAAGCGCGAGTGACCAGACACTGAATTACTAATAAAGAAGCCCTAACAAGTGGAATAACGGTAAGTATTTTCTCGAAAATTCTAAAGTTAGTTGGTACTTTATGTTGCTATTTTTGTATTTAATAACAAAAGGGGAGGCAGAGGTGATCAATGTTAAATGTCGGTTTTTATAAAAAGAGATTCTAAAATTCTAAAAATTCTAAGAGAAGTGGAATCAGATGATGAGGCTAAAATTTTAAAATGTTTATCCAAAAGGGCAAGATTGCAGGACTGGGCATGTTCTCTTATAGGAGAAAATCTTAACGACAGCGAAGTTAGATGCCAGTAGCGAAATGTCCTAGTAGCGGAAACGTCCAGTAGCGAAATGTCCGGTTAGCGAAATGTCCGGTAGCAAATTGTCCAGTAGCGAACGGGCCTAGCACCGTAATATAGTCTGGCAAATATTCAAGGTCTAAACCGGACCACTCGATTAATAAAGTTATACCTGAAAGGATTTAGGGAAGAAACAAGGACAGGAATCGCATACCTCAGAAACACATATTAAAAACTGACAAGGAGATTGTATCAAACTGCGAAAACGCACGATAGAAAATAAATAAATTGTAGTTACTATATATACGGTATATATATATATATATATATATATATATATATATAATTTCCTAGGGCTAGTTTATGCAAAAATTATTTATAGCTTTTAAAACCAGAGCTAAACAACACCGCTTCTTCCCGTCAACTAGCGAAGTTACGCGACGTTGACTGTAATGAGTAATTGGATGGAAGAACGTCCTCTGCATTCAGAGTATATAGCGACCCGTGGTGGTTCGAATCCCCCCGTAAAGCTGTAAGACCCCTCCGTTATATGACCTCTTACAAAAGAGGGTTAAACAACCCAATCATTACGTTACATCCAGTCTAGGGCATGGTTCAGATTAGTCAGTTAATCAGTTAATCATTGTTTCGAATTTAATCATTAATTAATCAAAAAATCTTTTTCGAAAATGATGGGAAATGATTAATTTTCCTCATAATTTCAGCATCATTTTACCTTAAATTTTGTAATTTATCATTTGAATTTGGCACCTTTTTTGCGTGTATAAACTGTCTAATCCGCCCATGCCTGATTTCTTGAACTAAAGCAAACTAAATGTTTGAGCAAAATGTTTTCTTCGGTCTTATCCCACGCAACAGAAACAATAAAGCTCTTTCTTACTCTTTTCAGAAGTATTTAATTTTTAATCATTTTTAATCAGTTAACCACTGATTAATTAGAAGATTTCACCATTCATCACCTTTTCCTAAAATTGATTAATTAACCATGCCCTAATCCAATCTCGTTTGCCGATAATTCTCCTTCCAATTTTTAAATCTCTTTATTTTAAATGCATGGGTACGTCGTACCCACATTACAACACCGATTCCAGTTAGATCAGTGAGGTTAAGCGACGTTGAGTTTATTCAGTAGCTGGACGGGTGACCCTCCTCTTCGTTCAAATGATGTAGCGACCCGTATATATATTATATATATATATGTGTGTACAGTATATCCTTGTATTTAAAATAAATGTCGCCGTGAATTCATAAAAAAGGCTGTGTATGTTAAGTTATTTACAGATTTTTGTAGTTTATCTTGGAACCCCCCCCACTCCCGCAAGATTTTAAAAGTAGATGAGAGGAACCTGACGAAGTAATTATATTTGAGTGAAGGTTGAAATGCATTCACCGTTCCCACATCTCTTGCAAAGGAATTTCTCCACAGAATTTCTTTGATTTCGGAGAAAAGGTGACGTCACGCGTCCCACATCCAGAGTTTTGGATCCGCTTCCAAAAACCGAACTTAACTGGGAATAAGTATATCCCATCGTTTGTATCTAAAGGCGTTTCAGTAACGAAAAATGCGGACAAAGGTTGCTAAATCTGTTTCTTTGATCAAAGAATCGGATTTGGAGTTCCACCAGGACTCTTTTGTTTTTTTTTTTCTTTCTTTCTAATGCATTGTAATTAAAAAGCGGTTTTTTGGTTTTTTTTTTTTTTTAAATTTCTTCCTCCGTTAATCGACGGTATTTTATTCTTACATGTGCGCAACCGTCATGCATCTGCGCGCGCGCATAAAAAGTAAAAAATCAAGGGCATCCCTTTCCCTGCCGAGGTCATTGCGGGTCATCGGCATGCGGGTCAGATCCTGAAAACCGGTTTGTCCTCACAAATTAAATGAAGAGAAAATAAAAAACTTTCACTTGTTTTTTAGTATTTCCGTTGTTTGATGAAACATTTCTTGTTTGATGAAACATTTCACACCGACTTCGCATCCGTTGTTTGATGAAACATTCCCCACCGACTTCACATCCGTTGCACTTCAAAGCTGCATGACGTCATTTTGACATGATGTCATTTTTACATTAATGGTGACGTTGTTGTTGAATAGTGTAATTTGACAGTTTGACAAGGAAGCGATTCTACAAAAAGTAAATGACTTTTGTGTGTGAAGCTTAAAAAGTAAATAACTTGTATACTTTTCCCTTTCTGCATTGAAATTCTTTGATTTGATCCTTTCTCCAAAGCAAATAAAGAACATGGACAGTATATACTGTATATATATATATATATATCAGACCCTCGTTATTTCGCGAGATTGGGACCTGGAATTACCGCGAAATATTGTTTTCGCGATATATCGTTCTATATATATTATAATAAATAGAATTTCTATATATTACCGCGAAATAGTGCTTTGACCGTACTATATAAAAAAAGGGGCGTGATTTAGGGTACCGTGAAATAAAAAAAGCGAAATATCGGACCGTGAAATAAAGAGGGTCTACTGTGTGTGTGTGTGTATATATATATATATATATATATATGGTGAGTCTTAATTTTAATAGTAATACTAGCAGGATTATTAGCAAATAAGTAGGGGGGATACGCTTTATACAGTCAATTAAAATAAGACCTGTGGTTAAACTCCGTGTTTCTGATCGTTAGGTATAAGTACGAAGACTGGAATTTCAAGACAAGACTTTTTAGCTGATTGGAAGCATACAGTTAGTGCAATAAAGAATTATAATTACAGGCACTGCTCCCACTAAAGTGCCAAATTTGATGAAGCAAAAACGACCACCTTTCATGCCAAAAGATCTCTAAATGTCACAAGCGATTTAGTGTGCACAATTTGAACAAATAGAGAAATGGGATTGTCACACAGATACAGTATATATATATATATATATATATATATATATATATATATATATTATATATATATATATATGGCGTATAGGTATTTTTAAATTGGAGAAAGTTGTGATTTAAGCATGAAATTGATTCTATCAAAAAGTTTTGGAAGAGACAGACAGACAGACAGACAGACAGACAGACAGAAGATGGGAAGGGATGAAGTAGTTAAAATGAATTTAAAAATTTGTAATTTTTAATTGGAGTTCAAAAATTTGTCTGAGATTCGTCCGATTTTAAAATTGTTTCCAAGTTATTCTAAACATCATCTCTTTCGTGTGAGGCGGGGGGGGGGGGGGGGGGGGGAGGATCCCCCTAACATTTCAAGTGTAAAGTTAGGAAAGGGGTTAAAAATGAATTGTTATAGCTACCTGGATGCTACAAAAACCACAAAAATATCGATAATAACAATAATAATAATAATAACACCTCCAGTTAATAAGCTGAAGATCTGTCTTAACTGGCACTTCAGAGGCGTTCATGATGATCACCCCCCCCACCAAAACAAACCCCATCTAATTAAAATATAATTAATTTCACAAAACGTGAGTGATACTTATTTCCTCATGACAAATCCGGTTTCAAAAAGGCATTTAAAAAAAAAAAAAAGCCTGTCCGTTTGTCGATCCCTTAAAAAGGAGAAGAGAATTGGCTCGACCGGTTTGTTGAGCGTGGAAAGGAAAAGTTGTTTGGAAGGTTCACCTGCACATTCCACTCCGAATGGAAAGACTCACCCAAAGAACAACCAACAAACTAACGAACAAACACTGTAGACCGAGATGACGATCAGTATATATAAATGAATTGGTTGGTTGATAGTTTATTTACAGGAATGTCAAATTATTCAAATATATAGTATTGTGTGTGTGTGTATATATATATATTATATATATATATATACAAAAAAGGGTCACGTGTACTGAAACACGTGACCCTTTATTTTTGTTTAACCAATGAGGTGTGATGTCACACCGCCATTTCACCAAATCATGTATTTGTAAATAACTTTAGTTTTAGGTAATACTTTAAATATATAAGTAAGTCATTGAATATTGTCCAACAGGTAACATAAGTTAATTAAATAAGAGTAAACAGTTAACAATTTGTTAAACTCATAATATAATATGCTTAACATTATTGTAAGTTTCAGGATCAAACGAAAAAAGGACGCGAGAATATGTTTTCTGAGACGAGATGAAAATCCGAATTGCTCAGGCTAGAAGGGAAAGGGGAGAGCAGGGCAGATCGAGAGTCAGTTCGAGTGAGTGAGAAGGAGTCAGATCGAGGGTTAGTTAGAGAGGGAGAAGTTAGTCGAGTATAGTCCATCAGAAGATCTTATTTTCCCTACCTTGTCATTTTTATTTTAATATTTCCACTCGAGCCCGTGGCTAAAAGGGCCTACTTTTAAAATGAAATTAGGCCAGTAAATTCATCCAATTAACCCCAGAGTAATCCTTGAGAAACAACAATAGAGTTCTAGATCTATTCAGACCGGGCTAGGATGATTCCCTTTCCTTAGACTTCTTTGATATCCGATCATGTCCTATTTTCCTGTATTAATTGCATAACGTAAGTAAAGTTTAATTCATTCTGTGAACAAACACAAGATTAAATATTAAAACTGTTGTGTTGAAACACATTAGAACAGTTGAAGGTATATTTTAAATTATTACGGTAACCATTGTCACTTAGCTGAGGTTGGAGTAAGTAAGGATAGGAAGAAACACAACAAAAATGGGTTCACGTTACCATCTTTGTGGCATTAATAATATTATGAATAACACATGAATGAATGTATGAATAACGTTAACACCTACCCACGAATGATTCAATGGAAGGATCACCAAGGCAGCCACCGACTACCAGGGATCACCGGGAAGAGAAGTCACCCCGGAAGAAACCCCGCACTCAACAGATGCAGGAATGACTGGCATTTTGTTAACATGTTATTCATTGTCTCAACAATTCACATTTACCTTCTCAGCTTCATATTTTGATACATCAAACTTGAAGTGAAATGCGAATTTCGTTTTCGGTGAGTTAACTAACTGATTTTTTCCTGTGCTCAAGAAATGAGTTTGAATGCAGTACGATTCCATATATATATTGAATAACCTAGAGCAGAGTGTACAGCACCCTACTCGTATCCCCGATCGCCTTGGAAATAGGCCCAACATTCTGGATTTATTTCTCACCTCTCAACCTTCTCATTCTGTCAAACTTTTTTCTCCGTTGGGCTCCTCCGACTACAATCTTATATTTATTTCCTGTTCTATCGCTCCAATTCGGCTTTTGGGTCCTCCCAAGAGGAGACGTCTTTGGCACTTTACCGCTACTGATTGGGAGGCCCTCAGGCAGTACTTCTCTGATTTCCGGAATGACTACTGCTTTCGTGGCCAGGATCCCTCCAAGTGTGCTGAGCGCATCACGGAGGTGATTCTCTCGGGCATGGAGGCATATATTCCATATTCTATTCCTACTACTAATACCAAAAATCTGGGTTTAACTCTTGGAAGGCGTACGGTTTTGATGATGCCCCTCCTGTTATTCTCAAGAACCGTGTTTCTGTGCTGACATCCTGCCTAAGCAAACTACTTCGTCTTTCTCTTTCATCTGGTACTTTCCCTTCCTGCTGGAAGTTCGCTCTCATTTAGCCTATCCCAAAGAAGGGTAGCCGGTCTCAACCCTTCAATTATCGTCCAATTGCTTTGATTTCTGCCTTTCTAAAGTTTTTGAATCTATCCTTAATAGGAAGATTCCTAAACACCTCTCTTCTCACAATCTACTGCACTTTCAGATCGTCAGTATGGGTTCTGCAAGGGACGCTCTAGTGGCGAACTTCTTATATACAGTATAATGAGTATATCTCTCTGACTCTTGGTCATCCTCCTTTCGGAATTTCGGTAAAAACTTTGTTATTGCGCTAAACATATCAAAAGCTTTTAATGGAGTCTGGCACAAATCTTTAATTTCCAAACTGCCCTCTTTCGGTTTCTATCCTTTTATCTACGCTTTCATCTCTAATTTCCTTTCTGACCGATATATAGTTCCGGTTGTAAATGGCCACTGTTCTTCTGCTAAAGCTATTAATAGTGTTGTTCCTCAGGGTTCTTTTCTGTCACCCACTCTTTTCTTTTTATTTTTATTAACGATCTATTAAATCGCACTTCCTGTCCTACCCAATCCTATGCCGATGATTCCACTCTTCACTTCTCCTCACCCGCTTCACAAAGCGTTTCTCTCAACAGTCATTCCATGATTCGCGTAGGACGGCTATGGTGCAACTGACCTTTAATCTTCCTACTATCTCTGATTGGGGCAGAAACAAACCTTGTGGCTTTTAATGTCTCAAAAACTCAGTTTCTTCAACTTTCTACTCGTCACAATCTTCTACACAACTATCCCCTTACCTTCAACAACAACAACAACTCAATCCTTCCTCTTCTCTTAACATTCTTGGTGTTTCCTTTTCTCGTGATCTTTCTTGGAAAGATCACATATACTCTCTAAAACAGCTTCTAAGAAGTTAGGTGTGTTGTACCGCCTCCGCGGTTTCTTTACTCCCACTCAGTTGTTGTCTCTGTACGGGGGTATCGTCCGCCACTGTATGGAGTACAGTTCCCATGTGTGGGGTGGCTCAATCCACACAACTCTACTTGACCGAGTAGAACCAAAGGCTTTTCGTTTCATCAATTCTCCGCCTCTTCCTGATTGCCTTCAATCCCTCTCTCTTTGACCCAATGTCGTCTCACTTTCTCTTTAGTATCGATATTATGACGGACACTGCGCTTCTGAACTCTAACTGCATGCCTCCTCCTTTAAGGGGAGCTTACAGTACCAGACTTTCAACACATTCTCATTCATTTCCTGTCCAACTCTCTAACGCAAGGGTTAATCAGTATTTTCAATCTTTCATTTACTCAACTGGTTAACTCTGAAACAATCTTCCTCAATTCATCTTTCCTTTGTCTATGACCTCCAAATCTTTCAAACGCAGTGTCCAGTCACTACAAAAACCTTGGACCTTGATTTTGGCTCTCTTCGGGGAAAAAAAAATTGCGGGCATTCGCCCTTGGCTCCAACTTCCTGCATAGGAAAAGAAAACAAGGAAAGTCATCTTGATTTGAGGGATCTCCATAATCGAAAGCAAAGCAATTAGAGCGGAACAGTCGCTTTTTCCCCTGTCTACAATAGGACAGCTAATGTTGGATGAGGGAGAGATAGAACGACTTTTATTTGTATTAAAATACGATCTCATCTCCATTTTTCTACATATTCAGAGATGTAGTTTACAGGGACTTTAAGAACGCTTGGTTATGCAAGCTCTAAATGAAATATCCTGAATTACTTCAAGGCAACTCCGAAATTTGGATAATGTTAATATATGCATACATTGCAAAGCCAGATTTATAGGCTCCTCTTTTTCCTTCCGTTCAAAATGGGGTCGATTTCTTAAAAAATATAATTATATATATACAGTAGGTTTGTTATAATTTTTTACTTGAAAGCCACCCTATTAACTTCGCTGAATAGAAACGGGGCAGTTAGAGTAATACGCACCTGTAAGGTATGAATTAAAACTAACTCAACTGTAAAGCGAGAATCGATAACGTTCCAAAATCTAAAAAAGTAATTTCATACGATAAAGTAGAGCAGAGGTTATTGGAATATCAATACGATTGGTAACAAATGGCGTCGTTTCATTCTTTTTTCTTCTACATTTTATCAGAAGCAGTTACGAAAGTTACATTACGTTAACCTCTTTAAATTAAACGCAGTAATTTTATTTTCAAGAACGAAATGGTATTACTAAAAATATATAGAAATCAATGAAGGATTTATTTTTTTAGGACAGACATGCTATTTAAAGTAAAAAATTGACATAGTTTTGTTCTCATTTCAGAAAGTGTATAAATGGAGACAGCACCAAATGAGAGTTTGATCCTTGAACCCTAGGGCCAATAGTGGATTAACCTTTATGGGGCCCAGGGGCTAAAAATAAGTTTGGGGCCCATCAATTAAAAAACAAAAAAAAACATAGAAATTTACATAATTAAGGCATGCTTGGCACAGACATAGAAAAACTGTCACAGCAAAGAAAAAAATAACGTCATAATAATCCTTGTAACAAGAAATAACTGAAATAACGCGAGTTTCAATGTCACATAAGGTAGGTAACTACTTTTTTGGCACTATTAAATTTGGCACTATTAAATTTTGGCACTACTGAATTTATAAAAAAAAATTTAGAATTTTTTCTTTTTGTTTTCTGGGGGCTCACTCTTCAGTGTGGGGCCTTGGGTTGTAGCCCCGTCAGCCCATGCTTTAATCTTGCCCTGCTTAGGGATGAAACCCCATCGCTCTTACAGTAGCTGGCTACTACGCTCTTTAGCAGACATTCTGTTACCTCACAATTTTATTAGTGAGGTTAATCAAATCATTTCAAAAAGCATGACTTATAAATTTTGACTATCAACAAATTCTATCAGTTTGACAGAAAAAAAAGTCTATTATGTCCTCCACCTTTTCCTCAGGAGCGTAACTCACTTCTATATTAGCTATTGAGTGTGATTCTACCCGCAACAAAAAAAAAAAAGGTCCCAAAACAAGACATCAATTTGAACATTTGTTTTAGGCCTAATGCATTACTTTGGCAAATTTAATTTAAAATAAAATTTCCTACGAGACCGGACTTATGGGACACCCTGTATATATATTGAAAAAGGACTAAATATATTTCTAAGCAATTAAAAAGTTAAATAAATTATCCTAAAAATATACTGTTCAAATGAATTATTTAATTAATTAATTATTAATTATTAATTAATTATCAATTAATTATTAATTACTAATTAATTAATTAATTAATTAATTTAATAATTATTAATTAATAATTAATTAATTAATTAATTTAATAATTATTTAATTAATAATTAATTAATAATTAGTTAATAATTAATAAATTAATTATCAATTATTTATTAATTAATTAATTATAAGTGCGAAAAATAAAACTGATCGACATAAAATTAACGCCACCACCACAGACAGCGTGACATCGCTTTCCCTCATACGGCATTAATAAGCAAGATAATCTGTATCTAGCATCGTAATTACATTCGTTAATGAATAAACGCGTAAATCAACGCTTTGTTTACATCATGTTGTTGCCAAATTTACAGGTGAAAGTGACGAGATGTAAACTAATTATATTTGTCTCTGTTTGAAAGGTAAACTTATAAGAATTGTCAAAAAGGTTATTTCCACACGTAATATTTACAGTTCATTTCTTCAGTCTTTGTTGACAGAAGTGAGTCATCGTAATGCGGAGAGACTTTAAGAGTATATATATTATATATATATATATACAGGGTGATTCAGAAGTCAGGTTACATAGGGCTTTTCTGTTTCTTTGCAGGTAAATGAGTTATGAGATGTTATCGAAGGAGGAGCGCATTGATGTGATATTCCTAGCTGGCTGCCCATGTGCGTTGCCGTTAACGGTGGCCCTATCAAACATTCAACATGTGATGTGACTATTCCCCCTGTATCATTACGTAATACAGTATTTCCCTATGTAACCTGACTTTGAATCACCCTGTATATATATATATATATATATATATATATATTACTCCCCGCAAAGGGGTTCTAAGCTCGTGCTCTTGAGTGCTCTTTGTGCTCGTTTGCACGTGCTTGTTCCTGGAGGTTTCACGTGCGCCCTCCCGGCCCTAGCACCCAAGGATGATGGGGCTCGACCCTGCGTCCTTGTCATCCTTGGTCTTTTTCCACTTCGACTGTCCCCTCCACCCTTTCTTTTTCCTCTCTGTCTTTCCTCTCACTTTTTCTTTGTTTTTCCGCCGAGATATGCCCTTTTAAATAGAGGCGAATCGGTTCTTCCCGAACTTAAAAAAAAATTGTGTATATATTACTATTATTTATATATATATATTTGCATCTTACCTCGTGAAAAAAGTTCTCCTTAACCCTGAAATTATTTTTACCAAAAAGATTAAAAAAATAACAGAAATTAATAATCATTGTTTTTGTTTTGTTTTTTAAGTTGCGTTGCCTTACTGTCACCAAAAACGAGTAAAGTATTCGAAGTAGAACAAAATATTTATACCAATTATTAATTTTTTTATGCTTTTAAGAATTTGTTTCTGGATAAACTTTTTCCTTCAAGAGGAGAATTATTTTAGTTAATAGTTTGTATACGAGTGGATTAATTAAGATGAAGTTAACATAATATTAACTCTTTAACGACCAGAAGTCTTTTACGAGACTGAATGAAATCGTCTGGCGTTAGCCACAACAAAATCAGTAAAGTGACACTGTGCGCTAAAGGGTTAAAATACAAAATTATACATTATAAAAATTATAATTTGCTCGCGTGGATGTAACAGACATTTACGTGCAAATTCTTTAGCATTTTAAAGTTTCCGTCATGTTATTACTGTGTTTATATATACGAGGCCCTCCTAGGAAGAAGTGGCTAAGCGACAAACGTTAAAAACGCCAGTAAACGCAGTTGAAGTTGTACCAATCTGAAAGTGTGTGCCATAACTTTTGAACTTTTTTTTAAAGATATTTGTCGAAATTTTTTCAAAAGTTTAAAAGTTATGTCATATTTGAAATATGCCGTTACGGCATATTTCAAATTGTACAATTTTAACTGCGTTTTGGGGCGTTTTTATGTTTGTCACTTAGCCACTTTCTCCTGGGAGGGTCTCATATGTCATTATTTCACAAGAAATATTGTACATCTCAACATGCAAGAAGCCCAAATTCTCTTGCATCACGCGCAGAAGCTAAACCTCTGCACCACACCCGGGCTCTGATTTACACAAGAAACGAGAGACGACCTTCACTGACGATGACGTGTTGCTAATGTTAATGAAGGTAGAAAACAAATTTATCATATCTAACGTTAGTATGGACGATTCGTCGCAGTGGAGAAGAGATAACGTCTGGCTAAGCGGATTCGATATATCTCCGGAAGGTCAATTGTGAATGTAACTTTTGCGGATGATTTGTAGTCTTGTACAGAACCACTATTAAAAACTATTTACTAAACAAAAACTATTTTAGTTTTCGGAATATACAACGTACAAAGATCACTGTTAATGAGTCTGGCGTCATGTATCGGGTGCTGAAAGTAAACATGTACAATTTATCCATAAACTCCACCATTATACCTCGTTAACCTCGTTGCTGCTCCGTGCGTTGGTCTCTCTTCACACGAAAGTCAAGCTGGTGACCCCGTCTCTAGGTCTGGCTTGGTGGAGGAGCTAGTTGCTTTCTTGCGCTCTCCACTGTACATAGCCAGGTACACCCGGCTTATCTGGTACCGTCCTGAGCCAGGCATCTAGTCTTCTCTTGAAGACTTCAACTTTGACCCTGTAACGTTTCTGACGTACTTTGGAAGCTGGTTAAAAAGTCTTGGCCCCTGACAACCAAGCTATTTCCCTTCATTGTTGAGGAGGTCCCTTGTTGGGCCTTTAACCCTAGAATGCATGCCCCTTTAATTTTACATCAATGCATGAGCCGGGCAGAGGCCAGGGTTATGCATTCTAGGGTTAATTTGGGAACACTACACATCCTGTATTTCCTATTTTCCAGTATTGTTTGAATGGTAATTGGGTTTAGTTTGAGGTTTGGTACCAGTTTTTCGATCATTTTCCATATGTAGATTATGGTGTACTTCTCTCTTCTTCTTTCCAGGGAGTACAAATTTAGTTTACGTAGTCTTTCCCAGTAGTTGAGCTCTTTGCAGCCATTAATCTTGGCTGTGAAATGTCTCTGAGTTTCTTTTAGTTTATTAGTGTCTTCCTTTTCATATGGGGACATCAAAACTGAGTAGTATTCAAGTTTGGGTAAAATCAGTATTTTTAGCAAGGGAATCATTACTGTCCTGTCCCCCCGACTCTTTTTGCTTTATTTATCGCTATCTGATTTGTATTTCGAATTTCGCATCATCGGTCATTATTAGTGATATAGCGGATGTCATTTTTTTCACATCCGCGGATGCGGATGCGGATGAGGATGTTTGATTTCAACATCCGCGGATGCGGATGCGGATGTCTACATTTTCGTTATTTTTTAGGATATATTCGAGATTTGTTGTGTTTAACGTATATAATAAGTTATTATATAGAGAGAGCTGTAGCTATAATGTAGTATAATTGATTAATTGTACAATAATTGCTGTACTTTTCTCTGAACATATAAAATAATATCAAGCATCTAACTAATATAGAAATCAATTAGTGAATTCGTCTGCAAATAAATTCGTTATATTTTTGAGTTTCAGCCACAATTAGAAACCATAATTGTGTTACCAGGATGCGGGACGTGAACCCAACTCAAATGCACCCCACCGACCTCTTTCCCAACCTCCACCCTTATAGAAAGAGATCTTTAATTAGCTTGATAACTATTTATATTAAGTTTAAAGTTTTATTAGGCATATTTATAAATGAGTAATTAAAATAAAGTAAACTAAGATGTTCATCGTTAATGTTCAAACTTAATTATAGGAAGGTTATGCTTAAGGAACATTAATTTTCTGCCTTTTCTGCTGCCAGTCTGTTTCTCTTTTCATCATATATTAATCCAGCACTGCTAAATAATAATCTCTCGCTTGGTACGTTTGTTGGAGGACAGGCTAAATGTTTCCTTGCAAGTTTACTCAAGTATGGATAGATATTCTGCGTATTTTTCCACCAACTAATAGGATTGTCACATGCAGCCAGGCGTTTTTCTTGGTGATAGCTCTCGATCATTTTTACTACATCTTTTGACATCGCGTAGGTCTCGTCATTGCTGCTTGACTCAAGAAACTGAGAGACAGATTCTGTGATAGATTTGCTTGTTGAAGGTGTTGGTTCTGTCACTGAAACTTTTATTCTTTTGGTGGGTGGCGAAGCGACAGATTCAAGAGATTGAAGCTCTTCAACTGCTTTGCCAAGTGATGATTTAACTCGTTCTAATGTACTAGGTGAAAATAACTTAGCTTTGTAACGTGGATCTAAGTAGGTTGCAAGAGAGTAACTTCATACAAGAACAGCCTCTCGTCTTGTCGCTTGCATCACTTTTGCGCACAATGAACTAGTTCTATTAATATAGTTGAATTGATAATTCCGCTTATTAATGACGTTTTATCTCAACGGTCCACATCCGCACGACATCCGCAGTCCAAAGTGCGGATGCGAGAAAATGTGCGGATGTTCCGCGGATGCGGATGCGGATGTGACCTACATCACTAGACTCATTATTACCCCCAGATCGATCGCTTTCGTGCTTCCCTGAATTTCCTGTCTATCTGGAGCATAATATGCAGTCTGTTTAAGTTCCTCTTTTCTACCATCTCTCAAGAGCTGAAATTTCTCGGTGTTAAATATTTACTGACTAGAATTTCTTAATTTATCATATAACCCTCTAAATTCATAGAGATAAGAGGAGGACTATAGGAAGAAAACCAGACAAACTCCAATTTTAATGGTTGTAACTTTTAATTGAAAATGAAACATACCCAAATACCCTATTCTTCTAATACCTCTTCACCTTACAATGGCTTCATATTATCAATAAATATAAGGAAATAAACTGTAAATATCACGTGTGCAAATATATATCCCTTATCATAATCTATAATTCATTTATGTTAATTATGACTGATATGATTGATAAGATTGATAAGAATATCAATCCTGAAAGTTCACTTTTAGAATGAATGACATAGTTTATTGAGTATATATATATATATAGAGAGAGAGAGAAGAGAGAACCGTTCGTTCAAACTATATTCTTTTCATTGTAATATTTATGTAGCTGTACTTACTAGCGTATTGATTGAACACCGCGTTTGTCGCCATCATTATTCTTAAATTCTACCTCTGATATTTGGTACGACTTTTTTTTTTTTTTTTTTACAAATTATTTGTGTTTTTATGCAAGTTTACTACTGCGCGCAGTCGCTGCGCACTGCGCCAAATTTTCGAAACTGATCTTGTCATTTGACTTGGAGATGTTTTTTACGGCTTATCTGAATAAGGTGTTTTTTAGTAGGTATTTTTAGTGGGTATTTTTAGTGGGTATTTTAGTGGGTATTCTATGGCCTTTTCTCTTAGAAATTACTTGTTATATTTCTTCGTCTGGTGTAATATATAATAATAATAATAATAATAACATTGATAGGCTTTATTGATGGGATATAAATCCCATAAAATAGTACGATATTTTTAAAGGTAATAAACGCAATAAGATAAATCAAACCGAAATAAATTTTAAAAAGGCTAAAAAAATTATGACCAAAAAGGAATAAAAATAAGTATACGAAACTGAAACGAGTAATAATAACCATACCCACTGCATACCACTACAAAAACGATGATAATG